>JAQBSW010001022.1:0-154363 GCA_029291075.1 Eudiplozoon nipponicum | reverse complement strand
GACCAATTGACTCAGGATTTCTCTTTCTGAAGTATGCAGAAGCGATAGATTATTTAGATATAGTAATTAAATGATTATAAAAAATATAAGTTCAGTTTTACTGAGACACTAAAAGGTGCAAAACTTTGAATGGTTGAACTTGAGCCTTAGTACATGAATTTAGAGATTGATGGAACAAAAAATTGTTGACAAAATAAGTACTTAAAAAAGTGGTAAATTCCAATGGTGATGCATACGAATTTAATAGCGAACTCAATAATATTAAATTTATATTAAATTTCCCATGCTAACAGAGAATACGATTTTTTAATATATGAAAAGTCTTTATTCTGTATAAACTAGTCGAGTATTTATATATTTTATAGAAGCAAAATAAAAAAAACACTATCAAATGGGTATAGAGTAAGATGTTAGGAAATGCAAAAATATAATTATTTTCCGGAACAGCATCACACCTTTATCGATACGAAATTACTTTAAGGTTAATTTATTTCACGCTGAACTAGGCTAATTCTTAATTAAACATAGCCTGCTATTTCGTGCATGCTTTGAATTCGACAGTGCATCCTAAATGCGATTTGTTTTGCACTGAGGCTGTGGGAAATGTGCTTTGAGGCAACATGTGTGTTACACAAATTAATAGAACAAAGCGGGGAAGAACAGCTGGCTGAGTCTTGGGAGAATTCAATTCGAGCGTGAGAATTCAGCCAATGAAGACTCATTCTAAAAATGTAGAATATTATATTTGTTGAAACTTAAAAATGCCGAATTTATATTGATTTTTAAATTACTGAATCTCATTAACCTTTTTATAAGTAATAGTCTTTTAAGATTAACATTTTTACAGATAGATCTTTGATGTAACAAATTATTGGATAGAATCTGATACTACGCCCACGAAAGACATCATAGAGTCAATTCCAGAAATCATTCTTTTTTAGCTTAGTTATCGAGTAAGCGTGCTTTCCTCTCGGTAGTTCCTGGGCCAGAGCAACATTGAGTATGTTAAATTTAATCGTTGGTTTGGTTGGAATATTAAAGTGCGTATATGTAATTTGATCGTTATTAATATGATGAATACCGTCGTCAGTCATGCTGGTGACATTGTAAGTGAATTATTCCGGTGAGTGAAATATTCGCTGCCTTAAAATACACTCCGTTCAACGAATTTTACGTCTGACAGGAGAAAATGTTATAGAATAGAAATATCCTGCTAACATATTTTCACTGTAGGTTGTTTTATTATTTATTTTTTATTTCAGGTGACTTACGTGAACGTACTGCTCCTTGTGGTCCAATTCTGGAGTCGGAACTTCTTGATGGTCTGCCCGATTGGTTAGATAGATTGTTTGATGGAACGCTTCGTATGCATAGAATTTCAGACTGGCCGGTCAATCTTAACGTGAGACTTGGAATAGCGATATATATATATATATATATATATATATATATATATATATATATATATATAAATAGTCTTTCTAATTATAAGAAGTACTGTATTAAATTAAAAAGGAATGGACATTATATATATATATATATATATATATATATATATATATATATATATATATATATATATATATATAAACTTGTCTTTACTGAAAAGAGAGTCACTCTTCTCCATCTATTAGTTTAGTATCGGCGACAAAGTGTTCGCTTCTTAACTAGTTTAAAAATAAGAGGTTTAAAAAGTTTTAAATTAATGCTTCAGTTGGTAACTGTTAAACGCTATCCGACATTCGAATTGTTTGAGAAATGAAATGAGTTAGATATTTTGCCACTTTTTAAATGAAGTGACTTCTTTGTGTGTTTGAGTGGCGCCAATAATAATATAGACAAGCGACAAAGTAATTAAATATCATTAATTGCTTTTTTCGTACTTCTTTGAAATGAAACCCAACAGCTAAACGTTCAGAATTTATATATATATATATATATATATATATCAATGCTGAACGTTCAGCTGTTTCTGCGTTTTCTTTCACTGTTAATGATGATTGTGATGCTGTTTGCACAGCTATTTTTATTTTAGCTTGTTGTCAATCCGATTGAATGTTTGCTGATTCTAGTACAACAAATGTTCTTGCTCGCCCGGATGCAAAATAATGCTTATGGTTTGTGCGATTCGCGGCGAGTAAAGTACAATATCATGGTGAGCGATTATTTAAAAGTTTACTCCGGGTGCTTGTTACTTTCTATTAAGGGCTACGCATATGTATAATACCTTTTGTACTTTGCCTTGTGTATAACCGAGAAATTCCTTAAATTATCTGAGTGCTCTGTACCAGATATACGCTTCATTATGGCCGATTTTCCTGACAGTGTCGGACTTCCTTTAATCAATTTATTTGGTAAAAGTTGTCTTATTTTGTTGAATGATTTCTTTTTTGCACATCCAAAATATATGTACCGCACATAGATGAATATTTGGAGGCTAAGAACGATTTAGAGATAATACACACACACAAACACACACACACAAACATATATATATATATATATATATATATATATATATATATATATATATATATATATATATATATATATATTGATCGTTTCTATTTTCACCATTTTTTAAATGTAAGAACAAAAAAACGTACTCCATGGAATAACATTTATTAATATCTTATTTCTACCAGTATCTATAGCCTTTGTTCCATGGAGTACGTTGCTTTGTTCTTATATTTTAAAAAAATGGTGTCAATTCTTTAATGCCGTGGTCACCCTATTCCTGAAAGACTACTATAATATATATATATATATATATATATATATATATATATATATATATATATATATATATATATATATATAGAACAAATGTTTATTATGCAAAGTTTTATTATCTTAATAGAATTGTTAAAAAAAGCGGATAAGTCACAAAAATGTAAGTATTGAGTCACGACAACTAATTTTCTTTGTTTTCCACAATATAAGTTCAATAAAACATGTCCGCACTAATTCACAATCACAGTGAAAAATAATAAAGCGATAATAACTGTTTTATAAAAATCACACATTTAACGAAAAAGAATTTTACATTATGAACATCAATAAGCATGACTGTCAGACTGACAATAATTTTCTGTACATACACGAATAAAATTGGCCGTGCTTCATCACCCTCCGCCAAAATTGACGTCATCTATGTCAATTTTAAATCGAACTCGCGAGTGGAGTCTTGATCTCGTTTCTTGAGTGTGCTCTGGTGTAGTCTCTGTAATCCCACTTTGCTCTTCATGCTCTGGCGTACTCGTAGACTCTTAAAATAATGATGGCCCTGGTTCTTGGTCAATATCACAACCCGTTATAATTGGTGTCCGAATTTGGAACTCATTGACAAGCTTTAATCGAACAATAGATATCGGTTGTTGATATGTGTGATTATAATCAAACACACAGAACTTCGAACCGTGCCTAATTATCGGATGGGGTCCAGAATACTTTGGCTTAAACGTCGACTAAACAGCGTCTATTCTAACAAAGGCTTGTATTACTTCAATCTATTTTGTATTTCGATCGATTATGATCATACAATAACGGAGGCCCCATACTTCCGAGAGGACAATTATGTTAACATGGATAAATTTAAAACGAGCGTTAGGCGGCTCGAAACGGCGAAATTCTGAATGAGTATGGCGGAAGAATTTAGAGAGCTGACACGGCCGCCATGCTTTGACCCATTCTGTGATATATCGTCGAATGGTCGGCTAAAAGAAACATTTTTATAACAAACTTCTCATGCCATCCACACCAGGATGACATAGACTGTGGTATTGCTTATAAACCGGGCGGCGACAGTCTGATGGGAGCCAAAATTTACTAGCAAACTGTCCTTCAATATTATAAGCTTTGACCTTCGCATTGCCTTGCTTGCAATTTGTAAATCGGTCAGGGTAACTTCGTCGCCATGATGTGAGTCTTTGCATGTTCTGGTGTCTAAGTGTCGTTTCATGGTGACTGTTTGGCATTCTGATAAACTATTCAATTTATTTGAAAGCGCGATAAGCAGCCAGTCACCACATTGTACCCCTTCTAACGACTGATGCTAAAGTCTAACTCATTGAGGTGGATCATTTGCCAAATTAATCTTTGTGGATAATTTTGTGAACCTTTCTGCAAGGCCTCCGCTAACCACGCGTAGTCGATCTTCACTTCGAAGAGCTTACAGGAGATATAGTTCAAAACAGTGGAAGGAGTCGTGTAGAGGTAGGAGTTCTCTTTTCGTTGTCGAGTACTTCTTTTCTGCGCCTTTCAAGTTACTGGAATTAGAATGCGATGGGATACATATCACCATCGAATTCTTTTTCTAGTGCTTAACGCCCAGGGCTACATCGGATACGTCGGTTGGCAGTTTCAATGATGCATTATGTGGAACGGCATGTAATGATGTCTGTTGCGCGATAAGACCTTTGATTTGTTCAAACATTAGCTGGTTGTTTGCGTCTCAGCGCAGACGCGAGTTGGACTTGAGCGACTTTGACCATTGGAGATGTCATTTCAGCTGTGTCTGTGGTTGCGCCATCGTGGGAATTAAGAGCCTGTTATAGTTATACATGCCAAGAAAGCGACGCAGCTCTTTTGTATTTGTCGGTGCGGGAGATTTTCTGAAAACCTCAACCCTATCTTCTAGGGCATTTATTACACAGTTTAATTAAGTACCCTAGAAATTTCACCTTTTTGTGACCATACACATTTTCCATGTTTAAGTCGAGACCGAACTGGTCAATACAGAGAGAGGGTCTCTTTGATGTCTGCTAAATGTTGCTTGAAATCATTTGATGCTAGGATCACATCATCGATGTATAAATGGGTACGTGGAAATTTCCGTAAAACGTTGAATTATCTGTGAAATGCCTGTGATGCATTGTACAGACCGAAGGGCAGTCAAATAATCCAAAAGTGGTACTGACAGCTGCTTTCGACATGCTATCTTCATCAATAGGAATCTAATTTTTCGCAGATTTAAATTCAAGAACTGTTAACTATATGCGTTAAGCAATTTAATCAATGATATTTGTAGCGTTATTCATCGGATAACTATCTGGAATTGTGACTTTGTTGTGGACTCGACAATCACCGCATAATCTCCAATCACCAACATGTAGCTTGTCTTTCATGTAAATTGGCGATGCTCACGGATTATACCTAGGATGAAAAATATTGTGCTGCAGCCTCTGATAAAAAATGACCCTGGTAGTCTGTAACTTTTTGTGCTCTAAGAATGGGTACAAGCGGGCTAAAGCGGGCCTTTAGTTGCTATGTGATAACGCGTAGTTAATCTAGCTGGACTAATGAGATGGGATATTTGAATGTTCTGAAACTGTTGACCATCTCACGTACTCGTGTGTGAGTGAAATCAAGCGAATTATTGCTTTCTATTGAATAAATCGGGTGATCGTTACTATCAAAAAATGTACGTACACTTAAATTCGTAAGCGTGTCTGGCGAGGCACTCCTGGTTGTATCGACAAACGCAACCCGTGAGAGTGGATGCGTAACCGATATTAATGTCGCGGTTTTCTGAGTAGCATAATACGTGCTGACCTTACTTCCTTTGTACGCTTCTGTTTGTGGGTCTGAACGTTATTCTTGGGCGAACTGCCTATAAGCCGTGGAAATTCACACACACGTTCTCAGGCACCTTATCGTCCGGGATTCCCTTTTGCAACTATTCATACATCAATTATTAGGACTGACCGCCTGGTGAACACCTATCCGATTTTGGGCGATCGGATGGTTTTCGGGAGACTGATTTGTGTACATTATTTTATTGACAATTTGATGAGGGGCCACGACGTTGCGCTCGTTGTGATGGTGGCAGGGATGACTGACGGGGACTGTGCGATGGGAAGCCGGAACCCTTCATACTATGGTTTTGAATTATTTCTCTGAGGTGAGACTTGTCACCTGACTGAAAACTCCGCAAATGCATCATAATTACGTATTGAAGTAAATGATTAGCCTAATATATTGAATGAATATTTATCTCTTGATTTCTAAGCACTTGGCGTTTAAACGAAAACTAGAAGCACAAAATCAGTACCTAGTTCACACATAAACTTTCAATGTTTCTTAACTAAACACTGTAATTCTAAATTTTAAACATGATCAACAGTAAATTGTTTCTGAAAAAAATTAGAGTAATTTAGATCTAACACCAAGAAAATTCTGATTTTAAATGTTTGCGCACAAAAATTCGATTTACGTAGGACATTAGGCAGAGCTCAAAAATGTTTTAAACTTAAACGTAAAAGATTTTTCTGACTAACGATTGTTCTTTTATATTTTGCTATTAAGCCACCACAGAAATTAATTGTTCGTGAACAGAAATTACAGTTTCAACGTTTTATAACAATGCTTATCTCATGTAATATATCCCTGGTATGGCGCCAGTATTCCATGTCAATTGTGACAGCCCGCTAGCTTGTTAGGGCAGTAAAAATATCAGTATTAGTTCCAAGATAGATTTTATATTGAACATGTGTTTATTAAGTAAGGTTAATTATCTTTCTAGAATAGTTCAGAAACGAATTAGTCTCAAAATTTAGGTATCAATTCATCAAAATTGATTGTCTTTGTTTCCCAGGATATACGCTCAAACTAACATGCCCGCACTCAGTCAAACTTTGTTACCGTATCCAAGTGAAGAATTAAAATAAACAAAAATGACTGTACTGGACATGTCACATAATCACCGAAAAATAAGACTTCGTAATTTAATATTATTGACATCAATAAGCATGATCATCAAACTGAAAATTGTGTTCTGTATATACAGGAATAAAAATGTTTCTAAAATAGCCTTGCTATATATATATATATATATATATATATATATATATATATATATATATATATATATATATATATATATATATATATATATATATATTATTTCTGATATGTGACAGATTATGCAAATCTATGTGTAATTACGCGTCAATAAACAGCAATCGCGTTGTTTTTAACCTGTCGAACAATATGGTTCGAGAACTGTCAGTCGCGTGTACTGACGTGTTTTGGCCTTCTATGATTATCATCACAGTTCGACGACAAACTGATTAGCAAGTATCAAACTGCAATGCCTATATTAGAAAAGAAAAATTAGATATGCGGCTCTTACCTCCATATATATGCATTACGGTTTTATTCTCGCTGGTCTATTTTCCGTCGTGCTTGGGCGATGGCCATGGAAGGTCGAAACACGTCTGTACGAGTCACTGTATAGTTTTATTTTATTATTCGATTGGTTTAATACAATAGGATTGGTGTTTATATCAAGATCGCAAACCTAATTTGAAGAATTTTTTGTCATCAATCGCGCAATCAATGATTGTTTAATTATATGTCAACTTGACTAAAGAATAAATCCTGTTTTGAAGGTCAAGCATATTTTCTGTTGAAAGAGTGCAGCTGTTAGACCACAACTATTGTGTTAGGAAAAGGTGTGCCAACTGAAGCCTTCACTCTTCTATATGTTCAGATCTCCGCTGGCTGAACGCTAATAGGCTTTGATTGCTTGCACCATTTCCCAGACTATCCGTTCTAGTTGCGTATAATTAACGAATGCCAATATCTATTACATGATCCGTGCTATTACTAACACAAATTATTCAGTTATGCAATACCTAGTTTCGCAAAAAAGTTGTTTGAATGCCAAAGGCATTTTCGAGACATTAGTTATCCATTTTTAAATGTTCATTCTTACTCGTTTTTTGATAATACTTGGTTGAATGAGTGTACATTTGTTCTTCCAGGCCTACCGAATTTGCAATAGTTTTTTTATTCCTTTTGATAGTATCAAGTTATTTGCGTGTCAGTTCCATATGCAATGATACAATTCCAACGGTTAGTTATAATTACAAATTCTTTATTTGCCTGATATTTCAGTGCACGAATGGGCCATTTTGCATTTGAAACATTCGTATTTTTAAGAAAAAGCTGGTCAGATTTTTACTTGATATTTTCGATTAGATATTTATTATTTCATTACTTTCTGGTTCTTATGCATTAAAGTTTACGTCTTAGGCTATAGCTAACGACTTTATTTGTCAGACTGAAGCATTGATTTTGTTAAAATCTGTTGTCCAGATTTGTCAAGCGGTATTTCGTATCATTTAAAAAATACGTTTGTGGAATGCCATTGTTTGTTCTGGTATTAATTTCCTGACTAATGTGGGGCACGAAGTCTGCATTATGTTCGCTTTTTTGGCGTGGGATCGGCTGGAAATCAACTTGTTGGATATGCATGCATGTATGTATGTATGTATGTATGTATGTATGTATGTATGTATGTATGTATGTATGTATGTATGTATGTATGTATGTATGTATGTATGTATGTATGTATGTATGTATGTATGTATGTATGTATGTATGTATATATGTATGTATGTATGTATGTATGTATGTATGTATGTATGTATGTATGTATATGTATGTATGTATGTATGCATGTATGCATGTTGTATGTATGTATGTACGTATGTTTGTATGTATGCATGTATGTATGTATTTATTTATGCATGTATGCATGTATTTATGTACGTATGTATGCACGCATATATGTATGCATGGATGTATGTATGTATGTATGTGTCTAGGTGTGTATGTATTTATGCAAGTATGTATATAGTTATTTATGTATTTATGTAGGCATCTGCGAAATTTAAGTATTTGATTTTGCTTACCAGAACGTCTGGTGCTATTGTCGTTGTGTGCGGATTAACAATCTTTCGTAAGATTGACAAGTGACTAATCTCGAAGTAAACTCTTTTTAAGTGGCATTATGATGTTTCGATCTGCCTTTTTATAATAACCGTAATTACTGTGATAATTATAAATACATTTAATATGATGAAGTACTGAAAACTTTATTTTCTATTATAGAAGGATTTACATTACTATGTTCGATTCAAAATAATAATAATCAATCGTTCAGAATAAACACATTAAATGAAAACATGGAAGATAGGGTTAACGAAATGTGTATTGCAGGAATTATATATGAGAAAGAATGAATACGATTATTATTTAATGCACGACAAGAATGACGACTTAGTAGTGACTAGTGTACAGGTCTGTTACTTGTCATCTAAACATGGCGACTTGTTGCGATACAACACGTTTTGGAACGTCACTTTTTTCTCTAGAGCATTATTAAATCTTTGTTAACTAGTAAGCCATAGTAAAAGCAACAATAACAAATTGAATCGTCAATGGTAATAAACGTTCAATAAATCAACATAAACTAAAATATAAGCAAATTAAACGGTGCTACAGTCAGGATAATGTAAATCTAAATCAGAATCTCAATTGGTGGCTCAGTAGAGGAACAGAGCTACAGTCTAATGCAGGTCTTTTTGTATCGCCAGATAATTTTTTTCCACGTGCTCCATTTGTTGACCAGACAATTGAATACACATGCTGTGAACGTTGAAATGACTTTTTAATGTTGACGACAACTACTTACAATGTTTTACCAGTTAAATTAAAGACTAAAATCTTTTCGATTTTGGATAGGCATGAAAATGTACACACAAAGATGGCGAAGTGTCTTATCAACATAATTTCATAAAGATTTGTGACTGACCAAATGCATACTGGAGTTCGTTGGACCTGTTTTGGATAAAAATCTGATCTGGTTCTAAGGAGTTTTCGTTGATCATATTCATCCACCGTATTATTTTTATGTTTGTGCTAGCAAGCATATCCAACTCTAAAATTAATCAGCCTCGACGAATAGAGCATACTAGAGTACCGGCAAGGTTTATAATAATGTGGCCCTGTGATTGACTATGACCTTCTGCTAGTCAAACCTTTAACTTTGAGCCGCATTTTATAACATTTCATTGTGAGATAGAATATTTAACCTTGAAATTTCTGGCAATAATTTCGATAGCGTAAAGTTACATTCCATTATGACGCTACGATGTAAATTTTCATTTCGCGCTAAAGTTCCGAAGGATAACTTCCCCATAATTATCTGGTACTGGACTTTCCGTCTCAACTCGTGGCTTGAAGCTTGTCATGCATGTTTATTTCCAGACGGGACTGCATTTTGACGGTAGTCTATTAAAAATCTGTCCTATTCATTCATGTGTTTAAACTGTGGTCCTTGTAAATGACATTATCAATAAAGGCGTCTTCATTCTTGTTATTAAAGTTTAATTAGTGCATGTTTACGGCTATACTATTCGCATATTGATTTCTGAAGCCCTTCACGGTTGTTTCTCAATAAGCTTATTATTGTGACACTTCCGTGGCGTCAAGTTGTGCTTAATTAAATTTTAGCCAATTTAAAGGCAACAAAAACTAGAATTCTGTCACACAATCGATTTCAAGTAAGCTGTTTGTCTTTTTCTTTACTTTTTATTTTTTATGCTTATTGACATTGCTTTCTGCAGTAAACATTTTCTAAAAAAACGATATTCGCGAAATTGCGACTTTGTTCATTATGGTAATATACCTAATTTTAACTTGGTTAGGCTTTGGATCTGTACTTTTGTGCAATTTATTGGCTGATAAGATTGGCTTTTACGAGATTTTTTTAGAAATGTATTTATCCAGAGTTATTTATTGGCACGTGTCTTCAATGCTTGCTGTTGGTTATGCAGTGTTATTTATAATTTTCCTTGCTTTTATTATTGTTAATTGGAAGATTTTCAATTTGATAGACATTTCATTCCATTGTCTTGCTATGCACACAACTAATATTTGAATACATATAATAAATTTGAATTCATATTCGTCTTACTGTTTTCATTAAAAAAAGGCTTCTTATCTCTGAACTTTGCGAGAGGATGAATATTTTCGTTAAACACAGATCAGCTAGTTTCTATTAGCCCAGTTTCGCAATTTATTCATATATTTAAGCAATATTTTAGGTTGATTTTAATTTTGTTTTGAATGAGAAAGCATTTCCAGGCAGCGCAGCTACCGTTTTGTCTTCACAAACATTGATAGACAAACAAATTTAATATTTTAATTTATTGGAATGAATTTTCGAATAGCCTGAAAATCATAATGCAAAGTTCGTTGCTAAATAAGGATTGGTTTTTTCACATATGCAATCTCTTTTTCCAGCCTTTTTTGAATAAACCACCCCACTTTCCTTTATTTGCAGGAAAATTCTCTCGTTCAATTTAAGATAGTTTTAGTTTCAGCATTGTATGTTAATTATAGAAGAAAAAAATATTTTAGGGTTAGGATTTTTAATTGTTTACGAAATAGATTTTGACTACATATCCATGGTCGCAAGTTAGGTATGTATGTACGCGCGTGTGTGTATGCATGTATGTATGTATGTATGTATGTATGTATGTATGTATGTATGTATGTATGTATGTATGTATGTATGTATGTATGTCTGTATGTATGTATGTATGTATGTATGTATGTATGTATGTATGTATGTATGTATGTATGTATGTATGTATGTATGTATGTATGTATGTATGTATGTATGTATGTATGTATGTATGTATGTATGTATGTATGTATGTATGTATGTATGTATGTATGTATGTATGTATGTATGTATGTATGTATGTATGTATGTATGCATGTATGTATGTATGTATGTATGTATGTATGTATGTATGTATGTATGTATGTATGTATGTATGTATGCATGTATATATGTATGTATGTATGTATGTATGTATGTATGTATGTATGTATGCATGTATGTATGTATGTATGTATGTATGCATGTATGTGTGTGTATGTATATTTGCATATATGGAATTGTATATGGTGGACCCGTTATAAAGTTATTTTGTATCGTATCAGGATGATAAGCCAATTTCATCGTGTTAAATTGCGTTGTCTCATTGACGATTGATTTTCAGCTAATGATCATTTAGAACCGGCGATACGCTGTAGACTCGGTGGAGAAAACGGCCGGAACATTCGTCTAGACGTGTGAGTTTCAAGCCTATATTGAAATCAACGTCACACATAATAATTCACGGAATAGCGTAAAGTGAAAAAAACCGTGTGTAAAAACGCATTAAAGGGTACTCATTTCATGAATTTAGAGATGGGCTCAATTTAACCGAAAAGGAGCATAACAACCATTCTGACGGTAATTTTGCTCTGTTGTGCGACTGCTAAATAAAGGGGGATTAGTGTTTATATTAAGCTGGAATACTTGATTTAAAAAGGGTAACTATTCTTAACGCCCACTACTTCGCAAAATCCTGGGCCAACGAACATGCCAAAGTCAACACGTATATAATGTAAAATCATATAGACGAGTGTCTTTCTTGCTCACTGGTTACATACAAATAGGAGACCATAGCACATGCTGTCGTTCCGCTCTATTTATAGGTCTATGTCTTCATAATCTGTACAAAACATAAATCAGTGGCCATTAATTTAATCAAGTTTGCGATCTTGATATAAAAACCTGATCCATTATGTGCATATATTTGTCAGTATAAACTAAATATGTGATGACTGATATCGATCAAGGCCAGAGTGTGTGGATTTGCTGGAGTAACAGGTGTTTAGATATAATTATATTTCCCATTTTTTGAATTTTAGCAGGCATTGAAATCAATTATCTTGAAACCATGTACATTTAAGGTACCATAATGTTGGTATCGGGTACTGATACAATAGCCTTTATGTAGGCACCCTTTACAGACTTGATATATATATGTATATTTAATAATAATCATAATAACGTATAATGAGTTGGCTTCGAAGTTGCTTTGTCGAAGACTAAATAAAGTTAGCTTCAGTAATGCAGGTTTACACATTATTATAAGAGGTTTTACCGTCCTACTTTTCCACGTTCCTCACCCGAATATATATTTCGTAAAAGGCGTAATACCAGTTCCTACTGACGAGTCTCCAGTAAGCACGATGTGATTGTACACGAGATTATACTTTCCGTTCGTGCTGACTTTGGTTTTACTTCTGGTCGTATTGTAACTATTTTGTTACGAGGTCTGCAATGGCAGTATCTAACTATTCTATATTTCATTGTACCCTTCTTATGTGCAAAAACAAAAAGAAATTTTATCAAATATAAGAAAATTTTCTTTCTCATGGTCTTCTCAAATATCTACTCATGAACATATCTTTATATATAAATTGGAAAGCAAAACAAGATAGAAATATTGAATTGAGTGATATCGTTATGACCGCAAAATGTGCCAACTTATATCCATCATGTCCAGAGTGTATGGTTTTGCTGGAGTAACATGTGTTCAGAAATAGTTTTAATTTAGCATCCATTAAAATCCATTGTGTTGGTATCGTGTACCGACTCTACAATCAAAGTCCTAATACCATGTACCTTTTCGGTACTATAATATTGGAATTGGGTACTGAAACAATAACCATAGTGTTGCTAACCTTTACAGACTCGGTGTATATGTTATGTATATTATTGCATTGTCGACATCTTTATGTGAAGTTAGGTTTACTACTGCGGGTTTACAAATTCGTATAGGAGATGGCATCGTCCTATTTTCGTCCTGGGTAAAGGGCGTAATACCGGCTCGTACCGATGAGTCGCCAGTAAGCACGAAACGAATGTGCACGAGATTATACTTTCCGTTCACACTGTCTTTGGTTTATACTTTGGTCATATTTGACCTAATTTGTTACTGGGTGCACAGCACCTAATATAAATTATGACTAGCACTGCTTTTCTGTTACTGATGAGAGTTTGGAGATTTTGATGGCTGTCGTTTCAAGTTTGTGACATTTTGTTCAACCGAAATCGATGCATTGGAAGCTGTTTTTGATAACTAACTAGCGGTTGGTTTAAGCCGACTAGCTTGAAAACGGAAACAGATTTTTTCAAAAGCAATTTCTGTTTTTTTGGCCACATAAAATGTTACCCAAACCGTTTGTCTGTGCACGCGTGGATGCGGAATTGAAGTTTCATGTGTGCGTGTTTGTCTGCGTATAAATACATCTAGATCTACTTAAGAAATATTGTAATATGCTCGTTTCTGTTAAAATTGGTATTTTGAATAAAACTAAATATTACTTGTAATGTTGTAATCCTCTGCTAAACTTATTCAGTTCTGTCAAAATGTTGACATAAATGGTGTGACAAATACTTTAACAAAATTCTTCCGCAGCTGTTGGCCTGTTTTCTCCTGAATATGCATTTTGGTGCAAAAGTATTTCTACGCACACTGCATTGTATGCCTAAGCGTTTAGATAGCTGAGTGAACATTACTGGCCATAATTGTTGGCACTAGTTTAATAAAATAACAGTTTTGCTGTCGATTTCACGTTCTGATGTGTTTTCACCTTTCTTAATCAACATAAAAGCAATACGTAATTTCAATAACACGCTTTCGTTCGATATTTATGTATGAGTCTGACAGCCATATTGGCATCATTTTACGTGTTGCAGAATGCAATTTTGTTCGCGCTATTTCCAAAAAGTTGATTTTTTGAGATTTCGCTACAATTATTTAAACAATTACGCGTTGACTTCAAACTTGGTGCTAGTAAGTATTTCTCGCATGTTTGCGGAATTAATTGAAACCAACAGCACAACATCAAAAATCTAATTATGGTTATTTGAATTGATACTTTTGGCGTTTCTTGTATATCATCAGAGCATGGCGGACGACTGCGAATGTGGATTAAGCAGAGAACTTACATAAAATATTTTGCTTACTAAATTGAATAAAATTTATGCAGAAAGCGAAGAGTCAAAAATATGTTTTAACAGAAGCTTGGACGCACGGAAGGTACACTTTCAGGCGCATTTTCTTTTCGAGTTTACGAGCGGCACATGAGCTGGAGCCGGTATTACGCCCTATACCCACTATATATTTGGGTGAGGAATGTGGGAAAATTGAATGATACAATCTCCCAGAGAATATGTAAACCTGCAGTAAGAAAGCTAACTTCATATAGTCTTCGACAATGCGACTTCAACGCTAACTCACACTATATAATATATATATAAACCGAGTCTGTAAAGGATACTGACACTATGGCTATTATGTCAGTAACCGATACCAACATTAAAGTACCGAAACGGTACATGGTACTAACACTATGGTTGCCGAGTCGGTACATGGTACCAACATGATGGATATCAATGTATGCTATAGTACACCGAAATTGAGAATTACAACTATTTCTGAACACATGTTGCTCCAGTAAATCCATACACTCTGGCCTTGATCGATATCATTTATCACATTTCACGGTAAGCATGACACCATTCAATTCAATATATAACAGTTAAATACTGTTTGTTGCGGAGTAATAATATATATGCAAGTATGTATTAGGTGTTGCTCACCTAGTAACAAATTAGTTCAGCTGTGACCAGATTGTTAAACCAAAGACAGCATGAACGGAAAGTATAATCTCATGCACATTCGTTTCGTGCTTACTGGCGTCTCATCAGTAGGAGCCGGTATTACGCCCTTTAACCACTATATATTCGGTAGAAGAATGTGGAATAATAGGACGGTACAATCTCCCAGAGAATACGTAAATCTGCGGTAAGGAAGCTAACTTCATATAATATTTGGCAATGCAACTTCAAAGCTAACGCACTGTATATAATATATATACCTAGTCTGTAAAATGTACCAAAACTATGGCTTTGTGTCAGTACCTTATACAAAAGCTATGGTTGTTGTGTGGGTAAATACTACAAACGCAATGGACTTGAAGATGGGTTAAATCTCACCATATTTGTGAACTATGACTACATTTGAACACCTGTTACTCCAGCTATTTCATGCCTTCTGGCCTTCACCAATATCAGTTTTCACATTACGCGTACCAGTAAAAACTAATTTCCAAATTGGACCAAAGGAATAAACTACAGTCAGCAAGAATCGAGAGGTATAATCTCGTGCACATTCGTTTCGTGCTTTATGGCAAATCATCAGTATAATCAGGTATAAAGCTCTATACCCATTGCATATTTGAGGGAGGAGTGTAGGATAACTGGACGGTACAATCTTCTAGACGAATGTGTATACAAGCCGTAATGGAGCCAACTTCATATAAAATCTTCGACAAAGCGAATCCAAGGCCAACTAATCATATGTAATATATACCGAGCCTCTTAAGGGTAATGAAACTGTGGTTGTTGGCTTGGTACATGATACCAATACTATAGTTTCCGAATTGGTACATGGTACCGACACTATGATTGCCGAGTCGGTACATGGTACCGACATAATGGATGTCTTTAAATGCTAATTTTCATACACATTGAGAAATATAACTACTTATAAACGCCTTTACTCATTTGTAGGAGCTTATATTACATCCTATATCAACTTTATATTTAAGTGAGGAATGTGGGACAACTGTACGGTAAAATTTTCAATAAGAAGGTGTATACCGTCAGCACTGTTGGTAACTTCATATGAAGTCTTCGACAATGCGACTTCAAGGCCAACTCACAGTATATACCGAGCCTGTAAAGGATAACAAAAATACGGTTTTTTAGTCGGTACCTGAAAAACTATAGTTACCGAATAAGTACATGATACGAAAACAATGGTTGCCCAGTCGGTACATGGTACCAACATAATGGATAATAGAATATGCTAAGTTTCATCAAAATTAAGAATTATAACCACTTCTAATTTGCTGAAGTAAAGGGCGTTCAGAAGTAGTTGCAATTCTCAATTTTGGTGAAATTTAGCATATATTGATATCCATTATGCTGGTACCAAGTACCGATTCTGAAACCATAGTATTAGTAACATGTACCTTTACGGTACTACAATGTTGTTATCGGTTACTAACTCAATAGCCATAGTGTTAGTATCCTTTACAGACTCGGTATATATATTATATTGAGTGAGTTAGCGTGGAAGTCGCATTTTCGAGACTTTATATGATGTTAGCTTTACTACTACAGATTTACACATTCGTATAATAGATTTTATCTTCCTATTTCACCCCATTCCTTACCCAAATATACAGCGGGTATCGGGCGTAATACCGGCTCCTACTGTTGAATCGCCAGTAAGCACGAAACGAATGTGCACGAGGTTATACTTTCCATTCATGCTGTCTTTGGTTTATCCTTCTGGTCATAATTGAACTAATTTGTTACTACCTACTTCAAAATTGGGAATGAGATTATCGGGTGAATATACTTTTCTGACATGTAACAAATTATAACACTCACCGTTTAGCATTCTTTTCAGTAATTTTTTCCAGAACGGGATTCTGGACGACTTTGGGTAAACCAACCGAGAGGATGCATAAATACCTCGTTTTCTTGACGAATCACTGACCTCTAGAGACTAACCGTGAAATCCGTCGTAAAGACCATCCCCTCCTCAACGTGGTACGACGGTGTCAACCATGTTTCGATGGCCGATCGTACATGGGCTAACGGGGCTATGGCGGTGGTGTCACCAGGGCGTGGTGGATTTCCGACCGGCAATCGGATCTCCTATAAAATACCACATGAGCCCGACGACGGCACCATGACGCGGCGTGTGTTCCCCGCCACAAAAGGGGACAACAGCCACAGGATTACATGGACTCCTGGACAGTACCCCGTACTTCCGAATGGCGAATGAGCTCTCAACAGCCACCGGCAACCATGCAACTTACTGCTGCCTTGCAGACTGCGCTTGGATGTGCAAAGGCTAGAGGTGCGTCCTCGATCAAAAAGCCGAGTGGTGAGGGGACACCACTTGTACCAAATTCCCAAGAAACTCCATGAAATGTGGAGCCGGCTTATCCTCTAAAAGGAGTCAGCCGCAGTAAAGTAAAGTAAAGTAAGTAACCGTGAAATAAACGAGTTTAATTTTTACATCTATTTTATTCTATAATTTTCCAAGCTTTTTCGCGTTGTCCTGAGTTTTCGACTTATCGTTCCCGCTGGCGTCTTTAGATCTCGTTCAATTGTCACACAAAGGATAACGCAGAACTAGCGGCCGACACATAAGAACGAAGTAGCTTTGAATATATTAGAAGAAAAAATAAATTCAACACCCGAAGAAGCTGCGTTTACGAAAGATGTTTTGACATTCAAACCAAAATTAAATGTCTAGTTTTAGTTTTCTAGTAGTTTTTGTATTGACCATAGGAGATATATACTTCTTGAATGGATGCGCGGTGCAAGCTTCAAATGTTGAATCTCCGCGATTTTCGTCGTCTCTTTGCACTATCAGTTTCCTAAAGATCCGATTTTTCTTCATTTCCAAGTACGCGTCGAGTTTGTTTTATTGGCTTATTCGTCCCTTTCATCCGAAGGCTTCAACATCGTTCATACTAACCACTAGAAATGAGGTACTTCGAAGATTAGATCTTACCTCATTTCCAGTGGTTAGTATTAACGATGCTGAGGCCTTCTGGAGAAAGGGACGAATCCGTACCCGGCCAATAAGAAGACGCCTACTTCGTAATGACTATTAATCGGAACATTTCGAAATGGAGAGTGCAAAACGACAACCCGCGAGACATAGTTTGTTGTAACGAAAAATCCGAATTTGTAAGTGTGTACAAAATTATGCTGTGTTCACTTTTTATCATGAATTTGTCAGATTGTCACTTGCTTAGAAGTAAACGCTGCCGCTATGCTTGAGCTAGTTAATTAATTAT
This sequence comes from Eudiplozoon nipponicum, assembly GCA_029291075.1. Classification (NCBI taxonomy): domain Eukaryota; kingdom Metazoa; phylum Platyhelminthes; class Monogenea; order Mazocraeidea; family Diplozoidae; genus Eudiplozoon; species Eudiplozoon nipponicum. Next base: position 135,775 of record JAQBSW010001022.1, on the reverse strand, counting down.
CGTTGCTTCGGCATTTATAAGTATACTGACTAAGGAAACATAATCCGTAAAGAAAAAGAACCTGATTTCGCATATAATGATTAAATATTGACGTACGGAATCATGGAAATGGAGATGTTAATGACCAAATATAGCACATTACGTTTCGATCTTTTTACGAGTAAGCAGGTAAAATCACATCAATTTGCTTATTATATTGATTGCCTGTTTCTATTTAGCTTCGCTTGCAAACTCAAAATCATCAATTAAAAACAGGAATAGGCGTTCCTTACCTTGGTATGTGGGCATAGTGGCATTTGTATAACGAAGCTGCGACTTGGCGGAGTTATTTATAGTTGACGGCCGAAGAAGAACTTTTGTAGATTCCGCAGAGTCCTTTACTGCTATTAATGTAGCTACATAAAGGATATGGTTGCTATGATAGGTCAGGATAGAAATTAACTTTTTATTTGGAACCATCTAAGAACTTATGCAAATTTTTAATAGACTCTTCTCTTTGCGGTAGAAGTAGTATCAAGACTCAACCAAAAATACTTCTTTGTATTTTTTTATTGATCATGCGAGTAACTCTCTGATCGTATATTTCTAAATCAATGCTCCTTTCCACTAAATCGAAAAGTCGAGACCAAAAACTTTAGTAGGCCCATAACCATAGATACTTTTGGTCTGACTACCGGCGGGTACTAGCTAGTCAGCCCTGGAACGGTAACATGCACCTTTCTGAGTCTAATGGGAAACCTCGAATTTGGTTTAACTATGCATTAAAACCTAGTTTTAATTAGGTAATTATCAAATGTGAGTAAGCGTACCAAACACGACGAGAAGGTTTCAGTTGCTGAAGGTATCTTTGGCCAATGGAATTTTGGCAGATAGTACTCATCAGTCTTATTTGGCAGGCTATCTCAGAGACGAAATATCTCTGAATGCAAACCATCTACACTATGTATATGCGACTTAGTATGCTTCTACAGCCAACATATAACAACTACCAATACCATTTATAAAGAATAAATGCAGTATCGACCACCGTGCAGGTTAAAATGTGTTGCATTATCTGCTGAAACGTGCAGGGTGTAACACATTGCACTACATGTCGTCCTCCACTGCCGGGGCACAGGTGAACTCAAATAGGTAATGTAGCTATTAGTTGTAGATGGCGTGATTGCATCCGGTAGTGTTGTTCTTTTTGGAACACTTATGTCGACTCGGACCATGCACTTAACCGTTGTAGACCTGCACTAAAGTTTTCCTGAAAGGTAAACAAATTGAAGCCTCTACTAGATGTAAGCAAAATCGTGGAACCATTCTTCCGGCTAAAATATGTAGACATTCTAAAGTTAAAGCTAACGGGTCTTGATGGCGAAAGTCAGAATTTAATTTGAACGAAAATACCTACTACTATGCACAATTCAGGTACTACTGTACGTGGCTTTGTAGGCTTACGTAGAAATAACCATTGGATCTCTGTAAAATCTATGGAGATTCTCAAAACTAGGCGCCAAATTCCAGCTTGTTCGGTTTATAATAATACTCGTAGAGTTGTAAGACGCCAACTTAAGCGCAGTCTAAAAATCGATCTCGAACCCTTTTGAAATAGAAAGGCTGAAGAAATGTACGAAACGTTCGCGTCTGGTAATAGTCGCTGTTTGTTCCAACTTATTCGTGCAACAGGTCAGAGAGAATTAAAGTTACCGAAACTATAAATGATAGTAACAACCATTTAATAACCGATAAAATAAGTCGTCTTGATAGGCGAACAGAATACTTTAAAGGTCAATTTTCATGGTACAATGCGTCAATCCTGAACCCCAAAAATACACATGTAGCAAAAGTTTGAAACGTTTATCTCTAACAATTTTGAATTAGAAATATGGAAAGCAATCCTAATTCTTAAACGTCGCAAATCTGCACGCCACGGTGATTTGCTTCGGAGCTTATCTCAAGATGGTGTCGATATTATTTAGCAATTTATGGAATGGGAAGATGATACCGCATACTTGGAATGAGATTAGTATCATTCCTATCTTTAAAGAGTCAATCGTAATTCGTGTGATTACCAGTCGTATCTAGGTTATTTGCTTCGATTATCCTACGTCGTCTTAGCGTACTAGAGACGAATAAGCTGGATTCCGATCAAGACTAGATTGTATAGAGAATAATTTCACTGCAAGCGCAAGTACTTAAACAGCGAAATGTATATCGCCGTTCAAAACATCTGTCTTTCTAGACTTCAAGGGTGCATTTGACTCCGTGTGTCAAAATATTCTATTTGATATTCTCTCGTAGAACTGGTTTACCCACCAAATTTACAAGTACAAATACTTCTGTTCGCGTTAAGGTCTATACTGAATTAACATCCAATCTTATTAACAGCAGTGGTTTCGTCAAGGCTGTCCACTTTCCACACTTGTTTTATTTTGTGATAGTTGCCGTTATGAAGAACACCTCTCCATACGTTCATAATGCAAGTGTCCAATTTTTTCTGGGCGACAGATTAGTCGATCTTGATTACACAAACGATTTCGTATTATTATTCGACAATTAAGAATCTGCTGAGGCCACCTTGAATAGATTAGCAGCCGTTGTTCAATCTTTTGGTAAGATATTTGGATCCTCTAAATACAAAATATTTATACAGGATTACTCACAAACCACTCCAATTTTGCAACTCCAAAGTGAAGATATGGACGTTGTAGACAGACACTGCGTCAAGAGTTGTGTTCACATTTGCGTTTGTACGTTCAGTTTTGTTTTACGCTAGTGAGGTTTGGCCTCTTAGAGTTGATGATTTTAGACGCTTACAGGCATTCGACCACCATTGATTGAAAAACGTAGCACATGTAAGTTACTTGCAATGAATAACCAACCATGACATCCGTAGACGTATTTTTGGATTAGTCAACAAATGCTCTTCGTTGGAAAAGCGAAAAAGGCTCCATAAACTGCGTTGACCCGGTCACTTTATGCGTATGCCTTCAATTCGATTGCCCAGTAGAGCATTATTCTCTCGTCAAACGCCAGATTAGCGTAAGGAGAAAGGTAGACAGATTTTGATGTGGCAGAAACAGCTAATCTTAACTACATCCAAATATTTTAGTAAGGAATCCATACGTTTGCCAGAAAAGGGTCCACAGGCGCATTGCACTTCTTGGTTGGAAAACATGTAGGATTTGGCATCGAGTCGAGCTCAATGGTGATCATGTTTCTGATTTCTGGTAGAATCATCTTAGGAACTTTCTTTTCTGAGCAGGGCGGAGTAATATTGACCGCTTTAATTTATTAGTTGTGCAGAGTTACCTGTTTGGTTTGATTTTGTTTATGATGTGATACAGTGTAATCGCAAGGAAGCTGTATTGCTGATTCTGCTCTAACTTAATTCTGATTTAGCTATTATGGTGTTGTGTAGATGTTTAGTTTGTCTCACTTCTGAGTGTCATCAATGTGAGTAAATTCATATTAACTGCATTCTTCCCACACAAATCACTGTTTTAATAGTTTGTTTGTAAAAATTTTTCTTCTTGTCGATAGTAAGCCCGAGATGCTTGTATACATGAAATTAAACCTTTTGATTCTGCAACATTTGGCATATCCTTCTTGTCTCATTTTAAATTATGTACTACTACGTACCTAATACATGATTCATTATTGCATGATAATAAGAGTTTCGCAACAAAGAATATATCTGTTGCAGTTTTTAATATATAACTTAAAGTTACATGTATATATTGCGTTAGACTAAAATGATCTTAACGGGCACATGCTCATTTCCTGTGCGCTGCAATCCTGGCTGTTACCGAGGTTTTACACTTTGAAGAATGTAACTGCTATTAAGTAATTGGGTTGCGTGGAATAATTTGAAAAATTCTATGCTGTTTACGTCCATTGTTTTTCGTGAATATATATTTATGCATTTCCTTCCACTTGGCTTGTCTTCATTTAACCTTTTCTTGCAAAGTAATTACTTTCTGTTGCCGAGGCTTCCAAGGTTAGGTTTTTAACTAGTCAACAACTCAAAAATGAGCTCTACATTGTGGCTTGAATTCGCTTGTAATTTTCCCGAAAAAAAACTTTGCAAAACCTTCATTGGTCATGAGACAGACGTTATATATCCAACACTATTTTGCTCATTCTGTATGCACTTTGGGGAATTTCGCACGTAACATTCAGTAGATCGCTTTTAGTCCTCTCAATTGCCACAGGTATTTGAGATGAAAGTGGTACGGTCGCTTTTAGTCGTTGATGGAACGTGTAGATTTATAATAAGATTGTCAATTTCAAGGAGATTCTGTTGCATACTAGACGACAGGTTTGAGTATTCGTTGATGACTTTAATTGGTTTTGACAATTAATTTAGAAACTGTTCAATAAAATATTGTCCGTTATTTAATTTCATAGCGGAATGAAAATAAAATCTATATATTGATTTTCCTAGGCACTGAGAAAAATTATGTTATTGATTAAGAACTTTGAATAAAATTTGGATTTGTACAGAGACGAATACTAAAAAATTACAGTTTTTGGAGTGCTGACTAAGTTGTCAAATTGAATGCAAGCCATAGATACTTTTTTGCACATTTGTAACGACACAAATCAATGGCCGACGTTTTGCGTAAATTAAATTCAAATTTATTTACGTTGCACCAATGAGAAAAAAGCGAAATTGCCGTTTAACCACGTTTAACCAATAGTGTGCAAGTAGACATATTGCATGCTATTTAAGCACGGTAATTTACCATGCAAGTCAGTTGTGGCATTTGCATTCTACCTGCTTCACGCGTGTGCGTTCTGTCGGCTGTCAATACCTACGCTGGTGATTTGTTGCCGGTATACCGGAGAGACGAGCCAATTAAGTGCAGAACCTGCAGGACGCCATCCACAACGTGATTACAGCTCAATCACGGGAGCGACAACTCAACCAGAGTCCACCCAAGGCTCTAGGACATCTTCAAACTCTGAAGACTTCAAGAGAACGCATTACCAGGCCCTCTTAAGGGCCCCCATATCAGTAACTAATCTCTATTCAGAGCACCTTAACCGAGTTTGTAACGTCGTACGGCATTTACTTGAAGCCGGGGCGTTTACAAAATTGGCGACCGCGCCAGGATATTGATTATTGTTCTGATTTTTTTGGTATAAATAAAATTGACTTCCTTTTTCATCTATTTGGGATAAATAGATTGACATTTGTGTTTTCTTTACCCTGATCGTGGTTTTCTGGGAAATCTGTTGGGTATATATTCGTGGATTTGTGAAATTTTTTTTGGGGGGTATAATAATAATAAACGGAGCCTCTGTTCATCTTTCCTACGTACAAAACGGCACCGTACGTACTGTTCTGCGCTCATTCAACTGTGGAAAATAATAATACATTGGCATCAAAGGCCGACGGGGCCTCTGTTCATCTTTCCTACGTACAAAACGTGGTTTTGTTCTGCGCTCATTCAACTGTGGAAGCTGTTTGTGGGTAAGCGTTTCGTTAAAGTATATTTATATATTTTCATATTGCTTATAAATTTATGCTTTTAAGATCCCGTAAGATTGTTAAAATGTCAAGTCCAATTTTAGATAGTGATGTTCCTGTTTGGGATGGAGATAGTGAGCTATTCTTTATGCGCGTAGACTCCGCTTTCTCCCTGTTTCCTGATTATGACAGTCATCAAAAACTGTCGAAGGTTTTTTCTAAACTACCTTCTGAATTGCAGCGACGGATTTATCCTAAGCTTGAGGCCATTAGGAAGCTACCTAATTCCATTTTGGGCCTACAAAACGATGTAGAATCCTTGCTTGGACCCACGGAAACTGAGCAGATAATAAACAAATATGCGCAGTTAGATATGCCAAATCTTGGCCCCATAGAAATATTGAGGGAATTACGGAAACGTTGGTATAAAACCAACATTTCTGACCATGAGGCTAAGGTTGTTTTTATTAACAATCTTCCACAAACATTAAAACTCTTTGCCAGACAGCTCCCCAACACTCTCTCTATAGATGACTTATCTGAGAGATGTGAGTTAGAATATAGGGTTTTGAAACCCAAAGTGAATCCATCATCCTTTTCTTCACCCCCGCAAGATGATAGAATCTCCTCTTTAGAGAGAACAGTGGCGAACATGGCCAAAGTTCTAGAAGGATTGGCTATTACCAAATCTGAGATAAATCAAGTGAATGCTCGACCAAAATTCGTTTCCAAGTCAAATTATAATGGTAGGCGGCGATCGAGATCTCCGCAATCCTTTAATAAATATGCTCCAAAGAACTGGTGTTATAACCACCAGAAGTTTTTTATGCTTGCCAAGTTTGTCTTTGTCGTTCCGAAGAATTTCCGCATGAGTGTCAATTTCCACAGCTGACGGAGAGGACAACAGACCGCAGGCACAAGGGTGCATCAGTATCGGGAAACGTCTGGCGCAGGAAGTAGAAGACCGTACTTTCTGCACATCAACGGCATCAACGGCGCTACAGGGAAGAAGCCAACTACAATCCGACATCCCTGTCGACTCTTTTCGTCCACGCCGAATTTTTCACATAGAGAACCAAACAGACAATGCCGGTCGCAATCACCAGCCTACTTGTTTGCATGACCTGGCCAAACAGCCCAACGAACTTCTGCACCTTCTTGATTTCAAAACTGGCGAAGAGTTCATCGTAGACACAGGTGCGGCAGTCTCAGTTCTCAAGGGTGATTCAATGGCCGAGATGTCGCTAGGCGTTCTTCTCGCAACAGCTACAGGCGAGCCCATACCAACTTAAGGCTGCCAATACCGCACACTCAACATAGGTCTACGACGTGAATTTTCCCACAACTTCATCATTGCCAACGTCTCACATAATATAATAGGTCTTGATTTCCTTCTAAAATTTCGGCTCATTGTTGATCTTGCCAATCAAAAGATCATCGACCCTCCACAGGACTTGAGCAAAACTTTTGCACGCTTGCCTCCGAGCATTTGGAGTTACAGGTCATTCAGCCAACCCCAGTGCATCATTCAGCAGAGATATCAGCAGCTCTTCGAAAATACAAATCGCTTTTCGATCTTAACAAGTCAGAGCTACGAGTCTCCAACACGATGCATCATATCGTCACAGAAGGACAACCTATTACACCCAAGAAGCGACCACTGACTCCTGCTAAGCTGAAAGCTGCCCAAGAAGAATTCTCAAGGCTTTTGGAAGAGGGAATCATCAGACCATCGAAAAGTTTATGGGCGTCACCACTGCACTTAGTCTCTAAATCAAACGGATCGTACAGAGCCTGTGGAGAGCAAAATTCAGTGACAAAATCTGATGCATATCCTATTACAAATATCAACACTTTACTTGAAAAACTCAACGGCAGTAATTTCTTCTCAGTGATTGACCTCAGACAAGCGTACCATCACATACCGGTAGCCCCAGAGGATATCGAGAAAACTGCAGTCATCACTCCATTTGGCCTTTTTGAATATCTTTACATGCATTTTGGGCTTAAGTGTGCTACTCAGACATTTCAAAGATTCATGGACAACATACTTCGCGACGACTCGCTTATTGTATGTCATATCTCGATGCCATTATGGTATTCAGTCCAGATCTAGAATCTCATGCGAAACATCTACGAAATGTCCTCTCACGCTTATCCAACCACGGACTCAAGATCAACTGTGACAAGACGCAGATTGCAACTTCATCCGTCGACTTCTTAGGGCATCGTATCACGGCCCAAGGTATTCAACCGTTGCCGTCAAAGACGAATTCAATCAAGAATATAAAGTCACCAAGGACTTTGAGCGATTTGCAGAAAATCCTGGGAGTACTAAACTATTATCGCAAGTTCCTTCCAGGCTTTTCAAAACAACTTTATCCTTTGTGCAGGCACCTGCGGAACCGAAAAGGACTTAGCAAGAATTCCATCATTGCTTGGTCATCCGAAGACGAGGAATTACTTCGACTTGCTATCAACTCGTTAGCAAATGCCACAATGCTAACGCATCCAGATTTCGAAAAGCCATTTCTACTCACGACAGATGCTTCTGAATTCGCTATTGAGCCACTTTGGAACAAGAGATCGACGGCGTTTGGAAGCCTATCAGTTTCTACTCGCGTACTCTCCAACCAGTAGAAACGAGGTACGAAACTTTCGGCCGAGAACTTCTCGCCATCCACGACGCAGTGCGCCATTTTATCAGCATCATTGGCAGTAGCAGATTTGTTGTTTTCACAGATCATGCACCACCAGTTAGCGCACTTTGAAACGCAACTCCATCTATCGCCAAGTACCCTGCCAGAGTTGAAAGACAGCTTTCTCGTCTAAGCGAATGGCAATTTGACGTCCTTCACGTCAAGGGCAAACAGAACTTCATTGCAGATGCCCTGTCCAGGCCAGACGTCTCTCTACAACCACCTTCGCCGTCCCCATTCACTGTCAACTCCGTGGCACTCAGTGAACCTGCACTAACGCCAACTCTCTTGCGAACTTAACAACGCGGTGACATTCATATTCAAAGATCAATAGCCCGTCACCCAACCAAGTTCATATGCTGTCTGTGGGAAGCCTTACCAATTGTTTACTTCACGGGTACGCAGCCCAACAAGCCAGTTCTGCCGACCAGCCTTCAGAGATATGTTTTCGATTCAATTCAATCAATTTCTCACCCAGGAAGACAAGCGACTGTCCGACTTCTTACAGATCGTTTCTGGGGTCACAGACTTAGACAGAATGTTAAACGATGGGCCTCAGAGTGTGCTATTTGTCAGAAAAACAAGATCACACGACACACTCGTTCTAAGTTGCAACATTTTCGATCTACTTCTCGCCCAGCCATCGTCCACATCGACATAGTTCATCTGACAAAGGTTCAAGGTTTCAGCTACCTTCTAACTATGATCGATAGATTTACACGGTGGTCTGCGGCATTACCTCTTGGCACCATTTCTGCAGACGAAGTAACTAACGGTTTTATCTCTGCATGGATATCCAATTATGGTGTCCCCAATGAGGTCATCACGGACAGAGGCACTTGCTTCTCATCTGATCGTTTCAAAACCACCTTGCGGTACATGGGATGCATCTTACGCCAGACGACTGCCTACCATCCCCAAGCTAATGGCATGGTAGAGAGAATGCATAGGGAACTCAAAGCAGCTTTAGCATCCTCGTCCATTAATGGCAACTGGGTCGATGCGTTCCCGTACTCGTGAATCCATTAAAACGTCTGCGTCACAACTCTTGTATGGCATGGATCTACGCCTGCCTAGTCAGCTCCCATGTCTACTACCGGCACAAGATGACCCACAAAACGAAGCTACCCGCCTTCGACTTCATTTCGGTAACATATCCGAGCAGCAGCCGAGACACACGCCTCGTCCAGTCTTCGTTCACCCACAGCTCCACAGCTGCAAGAGAATACTCGTTCGCAACAATAATGTTGTTGCACCACTACAACCAAAGTATCGCGGTCCTTACCCGATTTTGCTCAAACAACCAAAATACTTCATCATTATGCAAGGCGCTACACCGACATCAGTAAGCATAGACAGGTTAAACCGTTTATCGAACCACCTGATCCTGAGAGCGTTCAACCTTCTACACACGTCTCAGGCTCCGTCTGCCCACAATCTCAACCTGCTTTGTATAACGCGTAATTAATTTTTTTAAACATTAACATTAACTATAAAATTTTTTTAACCTTACGTTATATTTTCAGTATTTGTCTCACGTGGCATAACCAGCTGTTCTTAGCTAACAATTGTGTAGCATTTTTGAACAGTTCTTTGGTATTATGCCATCTCTGAGGCAATGTTCGTGTACATATTTTTATGCAGTTACCTTTGATTTTAATGTATATATTTTTACATTATAATGTATTTCTCACACATGACATTGCACTGCCTATTTTGGTATGACCAGCTACTTAGAGCTAACGCTTTCGTGTAGCAACACTAAGTAGTGATCAGTTTCATATCATGGTACAGGCCACTTTCAATGCATATCTCAACTTTATCAATTGCACAAAGACCACTCTACAAATGTCATGACCACAACGTCGAGCACTCTAGCTCCTTTGGTTGTATACAAACACATTGACAACGATCCAACCTGCTTAGGTTTTAACTTAAACCTGGCAAATTCAGAGGCGATTTACCTCGAAATCTTCACGCTGCGGCTCTAAAAACTTACACTGCTCTATTTTGCCTCACGTGCTATGACCGACCACTAGAGCTAACAATTTGTGTAGCAATTCCTAGTGGTTACCTGGCATCATATCATTGTTGAAGCAACCAACAAGCATATTTAAGCCCAGCACTTATGGTTCATCATATTTTTGCTTAACTTGGTTCGAACTCTGTCATGCATTTCTTATCTAGCCTCGCAGAGAGGAATTTTTTTCCTTTTTTTCAGAGAGGAAAGTGTTGTAACGACACAAATCAATCGCCGACATATTGCGTAAATTAAATTCAAATTTATTTACGTTGCACCAATGAGAAAAAAGCAAATTGCCGTTTAACCACGTTTAACCACGTTTAACCAATAGTATGCAAGTACACATATTGCATGCTATTTAAGCACGGTAATTTACCATGCAAGTCAGTTGTGGCATTTGCATTCTACCTGCTTCACGCGTGTGCGTTCTGTCGGCTGTCAATACCTACGCTGGTGATTTGATAGTTTCACCAACAACTAACTACATCCGCGACTCATCTTGTAGCGGTATACCGGAGAGACGAGCCAATTAAGTGCAGAACCTGCAGGACGCCATCCACAACGTGATTACAGCTCAACCACGGGAGCGACAACTCAACCAGAGTCCACCCAAGGCTCTAGGACATCTTCAAACTCTGAAGACTTCAAGAGAACGCATTACCAGGCCCTCTTAAGGGCCCCCATATCAGTAACTAATCTCTATTCAGAGCACCTTAACCGAGTTTGTAACGTCGTACGGCATTTACTTGAAGCCGGGGCGTTTACAAACATTTCCGATTCTGAATACCAAAAGGAGGCACCAATATAAGGAAGCATAAATTCTCTCACTAAGTTTCTAAAACATGGCTAACTTAACCTAGACATTAACTTCGAAAACGACTTTTTACAAATAAAATGAACGGAATTGGTTTATTAACTAAAACGAAACTGGCAGAAGTAATACTATTAATAAATAAAAATGAAATATTAGCGAGGTAAGACTTTCAGGCATAACATATTTAACCGAAAATTGAAATCGATAAAGTCTAGCTAAATGTGGAGCTTACAGTTTTAATTGCTTAGTAATTACCTCATCTACCACTTTATTTGGCATCAGTGCGTTGACTTGAGAAATAACTGATTATTTTAATTATACTAGATGTAAAATCTTGTTCAGCCTTTGTACACTGACTTTGTACATTGACTTACTCAACCAGCAACTGTTAAGCTTAGAGAAATTCGATTTTGGCGGCAAATACCAACCAATCTAACGTATTATTACTTCTCTAAATCTAACTTTTTAGTAGTAAGGTAGTCGGCTGAATGGCATAATTATCAAATTGCCTCAGTTTCCGTTTGTTTCTGCATTACTTACACCATTATATTGTGCACCGTATGCGTCCCTCTGTAGTTTTTGTTATAAACTTCAATGATATAATATTAACTAATTCATCTAATTATAAAAAAACCTTAATTCCCAGGACTGTGAATGGAATTGTTTAAATCAAGTTTGCGGGCTTGATAAAAAACTCCGATCACTTTGTATTCAACCAGCCGCACAACAAAGAAAGAACTATCGTCTGTCATATTTACCGACGCATTTCGACATTTAATGATCATCATCAGAGAACACAATTTCTGGGCACTAACAAACAAGAAAGTTTTGCAGATTTAACAAAGAATGTCCTGTGTAATACACATTTCGAGTGCGTTTCACTAATACCAGTGTATGGTTATAAATTATTACATCCAGTTTTGACGCCGTTTGCTTAAGATAACTCGCATCACAAATATAATCCAAATTATAAATAGCGTTACCGGTTGACTGCATAGCTATCTAATCTTAAAATCTTAATTTTGGTGTGTGCGCTAATGAATTTATTTTGACTAAGGTGTAAGCAAACTTTATTGAGGAAGATACTCCATGTATTAATCGCATCGCAGTGTACTTCTACATTTATAGTGGAATCTGAAAAAAAATCTTTTTTATCAATTGGATATATAACAACTTTTTGCTCGATAAAAAATTGGTGAAATTTGGCGAATATTTATACATGGATTGCTGGAGATATATGTTTCATATAAGCATTAAAAATATTTTCAAATAAAGAAGCGTAAATAAGTACTGATTTGCTTTGGGTTTAGAAAGCCCCAATATATATCCCTGAAATAACTCACAATAAACTCTGAAGTGCAGATTTTTTACACACTGTTGCACGTCAGTTTAATTGAACCACTTTTACATGTCGTATGCAAGAAAGCTGCTAAACTGATTATATTATTTCCTCCATGTTTTCTTATGATATAATTAAACAATCATTGGTTGTGCGGGTGGTGGTCAAAATTCTTTAAATCATGTTTGCGAGATTGAAGTAAACACCAATTCTATTCTATTTAACCAGTTGTCAAACAACATAACAAAACTACCGACAGTCACACGTACTGACACGTTTAGAACTTCCATGATCATCATTGGGGGTACGGCGGAAAGCTAATTAACGTGTGACTAACAGTGGATTTACTATGTTGTTCGACAACAGGTTAAATACAGTGGGACTAGTGTTTACTTCAAGCTCGCAAACTTAATTTAAACAACTGCTACCATCACCCGCCCAATCAATGATTGTTTAATTGTATAACCTATAAATATGTGGCGAAAGCTGCAATATGTGAATATTCGTGACTGCATAGAAATTGTGCAGTCGAAATTTCCCGAGATTAATTTTACTTTCCATATATATGCATTGCAGTTTATTCATTGCTAGCTATTTTTCCATCCTACTCTGATGATGATTATGGAGGTTAGAGACGCGTCATTACGCGTGACTGATGGTAGTTTTGCTACGTCGTTTGACGAATGGTTAAATACAGTGTGATTGGTGTTTCCTATGGTATGTTCGTATTGGAAAAGACTCCTCTTTTCTCGTCGCATTTGAGAGACATCTAAGAATAATATTTGATTACTTATTTCATGTTCATTCGTAAAATTTATACCAGGGTCCCATTGTTTAAACTTATCAAGTTTATGAGCCACGTGAATTGCCTTTTATACATTATAGAATGCTTAGTTTATATTTAAAAATGTATCTATAACAGGGTTGGAGTTTACGTCAAGATTGCAAACCTGATTTGAATAATTCTTATCATCAACAGAAAAACTAATGATCTTTTAATTATATAATTGTTCAATGAAATACAAATTTCCCCGGTAGCTAGGTGTCTGTTCTATCAGGATGAATTGGAGGTAGTTAGTTAAAACTGTCGGTCTAAAGAGACGCCATATATATATATTCCACCTGATGTAAAGGTTGGCTAAAAAAAGAATAACATTGTATATAATTAAAAATTGTATGACATATGCGACACGGTGATGCAGTGGATAGGATCAAAGGCTCCGAAGCAAACGTGCCCCAGTTCGAGCAGTTTCAGCGGCCAAATTCTGGAGGGTACTTGAAGAGGTTTCAATATGGATGAAATCAGTCTACTGAATGAATCTTGCTGTTTATTGTTGTTGCGCAATGCGATCAGTAAATATAAAATATATCTAAAACAATTTTTTGGTTTCATAATTTGCCCTTGCATTTCTGCAATACTCTGATTGACCTTCATCTCCACGTAGACGCCATGAAAGTATCCGTTACGGCAGTGTGCTTGATTGGTCCCGTCACGTTGAAGTTTTCAACACCATTAGTAATAGCCAATAAAAATGTTGGACCATCCAATAAGGCTGACAGTCGTCTAGCGTTTTGGAGTTTCATTTCCAACACCTTCAAAGAAATGTAATAATTCTCAGTACTCTATACGCAAGAGTCAGATTAATCATATTTGTAACCTCTTTCGAGTCAGATATAATTATATTTGTTATTATTTCAGACTCACTAACGGTTAGGTTTAATCAAAAGTTATCAACATACACACACACACGCACGCATATATATATATATATATATATATATATATCCTGCATATTGTGGACTCAACCAAATTATTACATTTCACTTGCAGCGAAATCCAATTCCCGGTCTATGTAATCCCATCCTGTGTGCAATGAGTTACTGGGAGGGAGATGAGATTGTATCAAACAAATATCAGTATAACGATACCGTTGCAATGACAAAGTGATTAAAATTATGATTAAAACCAAGAAACCACCAAACATGTTTGTTGGCGCAATTGATGTCCGTAGGCTGTGAATGATGGTTGACAAGAGAGGAAGAGAGAGAGAGAGAGCGCTGGATCGAAGCTTAGGATAAAACAAAATGTAGACATGAAGAAAGAGATAACCAGAGAAAAGCGAAGGGTAACGCCCATATGAACGACATTCAATAACTAATCACATTCATGCACCTAGGTAAACCAAAATAAATAAACAAATAAAATTATATACGCACAGATATATATAAATATATATATATATATATATATATATATATAGTATAATGTATGAGCATAAAACTTATATATTTATTTATCTATATGTGTGTGTATAAATATTACCTATTTCTTCCTGTACCGTCAGTAAGCATAAAGTAAAAAAATATAAATAGAACTGTCTCAAACAAGGTTAGTGTATTGAGTGTTTTTACATTTCTGACGATGGTGTTGGAAATGGAACACAGAAACGTTAAACAACTGTCAGCCTTATTGGATAATCAATCATCTTCAGTTGCTAGTAATAATGGTGTGGAAAACGTCGGTGTGACAGGACCAGTCAACAACCAGTCATTACGGAGACTTTCACAACGTGTACTTGGAAATGAGTATCAATTTGGGTATCATGTAATTACCAGAGCAAGTCATGAAATTACAAAAGAAAACCAATGATATATTAAATAGTGGATAATTGCTCTTTGGACATTATACAATGCTTAGTTTATATGAACAAATATATATATATATATATATATATTTATATATATATATATATATATATAATACAATTGGTGTTTATATCATGCTCGCAAACTTGATTTAAATAATTTCTATCACCACTCGCATTGTCAATGGTCGTTTAGTACGGCTTCTGTTTATTGAACATTGTTGTTGGCAAGAATTACACGGCGAGGCTTCCTAAACTGGTGGTGTTTTGTAATTTGTTGCTCGAAAACCTATCTTCACCTCTTCATGGTAACGCAAGAAATCATCGAAGCCGAATTAGGTTAATTATACCAAGGTTAGAAAAGAATGAGCCATAGTTATAGAGGTCTGACTATGAGGACGAATCGGCAATAGGCTGATGGATTATCATGCGGTCGTTCAACCAGTGTTCAACACCAAAATAGACATGTGTCGTCAATATATCTTATACACGACCATAGTCTGTGCAACAAATTTAGTTTCTCTTATGCTTAAATAGCCATGCAACATCAACTTGTAATGGGCCTAACGCAAATCCCATGCACATGCTATCAATTTGTTTGTACAATTTATCATTAAACGTAAATCGTTTTTTGGAATCTCTTAAGATCAATGGAAATTAGCATGAATTCCGGCCTTTTTAATTAATTTTAATTTGCCTACACTTCAGACGAGCAGAAAATAAAGTGCACGAGGTATGCAAATATTGCGTGGATTGCGGAAAACGCCAACGAAGTTTTGGATTGAAAGGACCTTTAAATGGCCGTATTCTTGTTGTGACCAACTTGGCATTTTCGTTTGCCATCAGCATTCGCTAACATATATTTCGGGTCACTTTTCCAAATCACTTCGTCAACGGTCCACTCTTCACATAAAATAGTGATAAATAATTAAATAGTATATAAATAATTGGAGGAACAAGCTAAGAATTTCTATAATTTAGAAAAGGCAATTCATCCAGTAGACCGGAACTCTTTACGTACTTCCAGAATTACGGGGGACAGGGCTCGAACCAGGGCACGACTGCTTCGGATTTTGTTGCTTGCCCATTTTTGGTGTGGTGAGCGAACCGTTGAAAATATGACTCAGCAGAGCCACAAAATAGCCTAGCTCGGATTAAATTTGTGCGTACAGCATAGATCAGGTAATTTAACATTACCTTTTTGTGTAAACATTCCTTTCATACTGTATTCAGCGTCTGACTTACGTCGATGGTGTTAAATCTTGTTCAGGACATTGAAATGAAGGTATGTTGACTTAAGTTGAAGTTAGGCGTTTTAGCTGACAATTTTAGTAATTAAAGTTAATTTTTATCGTCATGCATTGGAAAATGTTACATGAAGTTAAGAAAACCTAACACACAGTACAATGTTTAATGACCCGTAAATGACAAACGAAATAGCACTTTGGAAGCGGAAGTGGCTATATTAGAGGAATTATTGCGAACGACAAATTCAATACGGGTGTCAGTATGTGAGAACGAGTCGGCTAACAGATGATGGAGTGAGAAGAGGTGATTCAACAGGCGTTCTACTCCACAACACAATATCGTCAGATTAAGTAATAGGTTACGTAACTTTCAATCGAACCCGTCAGCTTTTCACATGGCTAGACCGATGGACTTATAAAACGCATAAATATGTTATGTCTCTAAGGGTCATTGAAGTGTCTGACTGTTAAAATTTAGCATTTGCGGAAATCGATTTGTAAAATTGTGTATTGTGTAAACATGCAAATTATTACATGAAATTAATTGGTCGTTCATTATCATAACTGCAGTACAACCTCAAATAATTAGCTACAAAACATAATAATATACAAGTCAACTGAATAATGTCATGTAACAGAATTCGTGAATACCAATATAGTTGTCCGTCTACGCGAACGGAAACAAATTATGATCGAAGATTGTGAAATTTGTAATTAATATTTATCTTAACAAAAACATTCTGCTGTGTAAAGGCATTTGGAGCATTAAACTAGCCAAGTATAAACTTACAAAGTGAATTATTTTCTCTGATATCATACAAGTTTATACAAGAAGCTTTAAAATTTAAATCCTATGACAAACGACTGAAGTTACTCATTTTACTTGATCAGTCAATTATTTAGACAACAAACGTTGGACGTAAAAGCAGTAATTGACGCAACTCAGCCTCTGCATTACAGCTTGTGAAAGAAAATCCACCAAAATGTAATACTCCGGTAGAATGATCTCCAACAGGAGGTGCTTTAGGCTCAATAGTTGATTGGTCATGGAAGGGATGTAAAAGTCGTGCATTGTTGGTACCTATGTTGTGAACACCAGCAAAATAGGTGGTATAAACGTGGAATTGAATGGACAAATGTAGGGGCTTGGTATTAGTGACAGAGTGTTGTGAATTAACAGAACAAATTTGTGCTTTTATTTGTATACATATCAGTTTTGCTGGCATTCTTGGCCTCCGTTTAAATGTTAGCGAACAGGAAGAAACCATTGTTCAAGTCAAGCTGTACACAAAGTATATATCCGTACTAAACATTTTCTACTATGCTATAATACGATATTAATTGACCGAGATGACACGGTGTCTGTCTTTTATTTGCAAACCAGCGCTGACCAATTAGACCTTCGTGTTGAAATTGAAGCAAACACCTATCCATACGATGAAAAATCTCGATAACTTAGTTGAAATACAATTGGCTATTTACATAAACCTTGTGCATCACATCTTGTTGGAGATAAGCCACAAGGCTTTAAGCTCGCATATGAGATCAATGTGTACTTAAAGTCGGAAGTCTACATTGTGAAGAATATAACAGCTTTTATTTCTTTAAAAGTTTACATCATTGTTGTACACAAAATTCCGATTCTATATTTATTTCGTGAATTCTCCAACAACATTAGATATGAGTTTGCCTAACAAGGATAAATTTATTATTTACACAGAATTTTACGAGTAAACTAGTTGCTTGATCTATAATAAAGTAATTTTCGTTAATTGTTGATTTCTCATTTGCAGTTAACAAAGAAGCCAATCTAAGGCGATTTTGGCAATGCCTGAAATACTGTATTATTTTTTATTTATAAAATTTATCCGCATTTGAGTTGTAACTAGATAGTTCAAAGAATTTAACTCTCTTGTTAATGGACTTCTGCCAGAGTATATTTTGTGACCCGTAGCCATAGACATTTCCGGCGGACAATAGCTAGCTGGCCTGGAGGTGATAGCATGAATCATGCGGGTCTCATTGGATAAACACATCATCCCATTTTATGCGAAGCTTCGAGTTTAGTTTAGCTGCGCAGTAACGTTTTGGGTTAAATCGTTCGCGACGTAATGACAGCAAGCGTGCCGGCAAGTTGAGGCTGCCGTAGGAAACTTCTGACACAATGGCAAGCAAACTATCTTAGAGAAGGAAAAATCTGAACAAAAAACCAAGCCCCCTAGTGTTCTCCCACTACCAATATACCTTGCCTTAATGGTTTTTCTTCAGATACACAAAACATTCATTACTCTACATGAATTTTAAAAATAAATTTCAAATTACACCGTAGCACTTTCGCTTCATCTTTTCAACTACATTTACTGGAAGTATGAATAAAAGAAAAAAAACCATAGGAAAAACAGTCCACTCTAGAAATAAACAATTACATACATGTTAGTACGAAACGTTGACAAAAGGGAAAGTTATCTAAACACAATTTTACTTGGAGCTTTGAACGCTCCACAGTAATGCCGGTGCACGAAATAAAATGTTTTTGCATGCAAGTGTATTGACATAGCTTCCGAATAGGTAAACGTACCAACACAACTAGCTTTTATTAAAATAAAAAAGCGTTTAGTTGGAATGTCGCAATTTTTACATGACATGAAATATCTAGTTATAGACGTACGTGCAACTACAATCTTATTATGCACCAGCCAGGTTGGTATGTCCTCCGACAAACGTGGATTCAATCTTCTACCGCATCTGCCTACATATGACTGCCCACAGGAACACTTCCAATTATAGATAAAGTTAGATGCAGACTGCCGTGGGATCTTATCTTTCAAATTATGTTGAGGAAGTTTGGTGGTGGATATTTTCATGGCAAAGTTGGCTGCAAAATATTCAAAAGCCAGAGCGGAACGCAATTTATCCCCTATGCGCTTCATTGCTCCCTCATCTTTTTTATTGTAAGCGAATATACACAGCTTTCTTGTCAACAGTACAAACATTCACAACCGATTTTATTCTATTATACGGTTTAAACTTATCTATGACGTGTGGTAGGCAATTGTTAATGATAAAAGTGTAGCGCAAAGAATCCAATTCTGCCTGTAAACAGTCTGACGATGAAATTCATAATTTTCTATTAAACAGTGTCTTAACTAAGTCTTTCTACATTTCACTCGGCAGCAGCTATTGAATTACAACTATTGTGTTGTCTATTTTTTTAAAAGAACAAAAAATAGATCTGTGCAGTGTGCCATCAGTTCTTCGTTTGAGCAAATCATCAAGATAATCTAGAGTTTAATTCTCCTCATTTTCAATTGTAGATCCAATATTCTGATGCCATTCATTGAATTTATTGATTAGTTCTCCGGCATGCTTACGACTATCGAAGACCAAGAATATTTCATCACCATAACGGTTGTATAATTTCACTTTTCTTAATAAATTAAGTTAGTTCTATCCATAATGTACATTAACATAACGGCTATGACTAGGGCCAGAACAAACCCATTCCAGACCAACTTTCAGCCTGTATGGTTGATTATTAAAATTGAATTGAAAATAATGAACAGAATAAATAGATACGTATTCTTGAATTGGCCAAAACGAGCTCCTCGTTGGACCAAGAAATATGGCTCCATCAACCTTGTTGTATTTTGCACGTTTTACATATTCCTTCAATTCGATTTCTCAATGGAGTCTTATTCTTTCAACCAGTGCCAGAACGGCGTTAGAATAAATGGCGACAGATTTTGATTTGACAGATACATATATAGTGAACTTCATTCAGGTTGGCTAGTATAGGTTCGGCCTGTCTGCCAGGATGCGATCCGCGTCGGCATCATTGTTCTCGAAATAACATCGAGTCGAGCGCAGTTATGTTAACGTTGCAGATTTATAGTAGAATCATCTTTGCAACTTTCTATTCAAAGTTCGGCAGAGTTAGCTGTGATATTTGGTTGTGCTTACGATTATATGCATTTTGTCAGTATTAGTAAAAGTTGCATAATGTAGCTAAGGCAATTCATCCAGTAAACCGGTTTTTCCTTATTGAGATGTCTTCATGTACAGTCCAGCGTATGCCGCGGACGGGACTCAAACAAGATCACATTTTATAACAGTTAAATACTGTTTGTTGCGGAGAACTAATATATATGCAAGTATGTATTAGGTTTTGCGAACCTAGCAACAAAGTAGTTCAGTTGTGACCTGAAGGATACACTAAAGGCAGCATGAACGGAAAGTTTAATCTCATGCACATTCGTTTCGTGCTTACTGGCGACTCATCAGTAGGAGCCGGTATTACGCCCTTTAACCACTATATATTTGGTAGAAGAATGTGGGATAATAGGACGGTACAATCTCCTAGACGAATGTGTAAAACTGCAATAGTGAAGCTAAAATCATATAGTCTACGATAATGCGACTTCAACGCTAACTCACACTATATAATATATATACCGAGTCTGTAAAGGATACTAACACTATGGCTATTGTGTTATTAACCGATACCAACATTATTGTACCGAAAAGGTACATGGATTTACTGGAGTAACAGGTGTTCAGAAATTATTGTAATTCTCAATTTCGGTGAACTATAGCATAAATTGATATCCATCATTTTTGTGCCATGTTCTGACTCGGAAACCATAGTATAAGTACCATGTACCTTTTCGATACAATAATGTTGGCATCGGTTACTAACAAAATAGCCATAGTGTTAGTATCCTTAACAGACTCGGTATATATATATATATATTATATAGTGTGAGTTAGCGTTGAAGTCGCATTGTCGCAGACTTTATATGATGTTAGCCTCACTATTGCAGGTTTATAAATTCGTCCGGTTGATTGTACCGTCCTATTATTCCACATTCTTCTACCAAATATATAGTGGTTAAAGGGCGTAATACCGGCTCCTACTGATGAGTCGCCAGTAAGCACGAAACGAATGTGCATGAGATTATACTTTCCGTTCATGCTGCCTTTGGTTTATCCTTCTGGTCACAACTGAACTAATTTGTTACTAGGTTCGCACACGTAATACATACTTGCATAATTTCACATTTTATTCAGTGTCTGCAGTTATAATCATTGCGCCAGTCGTGCCGCATACAATAAAAAATTTCAATCCATATACCAACTTATATTTTATTGTTAATCTTTATTTCTGGTGGAACCTTAAGACCTGAAAAGGCTTACGCATTAACCCCGATCTGTCATCATATAATAGACACTATTCCACTTCGAAAGTGCAAGAACTGCACGCCACAACCACTGTATTGTTCGTTAGTCAAGTAAAATAGGATAGAAATAAAAGTTAGTGAAAATGTTTGGTTCCTTACATTTAGGGGATATTACGAAAGGTAGTTTATGGTTTCTGTTCAGCAATTTTTATGTATGTCTGGTTCGAACTATAAGATAAGTTGTGTATTGGAGTTCTTTTTTATTATAAATCAGGTGCATACAGCACAGTTAAGGAAGGTAATATTGCGCCAGAACTTTTCTCTTCTGAAATATATGATAATTTATATATATCGAAATTTGCTATCAAAGGAGCCAATTGTTACAGCTAGGCTGAGTTCCGATGAAAATTTGGAATTTTTAACGGTGCTGTATTTATGCGGTTCATTATAGAATTATCCTTCAATGCACAAATTAGTTCACAATTCAAATTATAAATATTTCAACAGATTGCACTGCCAATTTTTCCAAAATTAATCGACCAACTATAAAGGGGGTTATGATACAAAGTCGGTTCACTATAATGAATACCGGCTATGTATGAATCGTAAGAATGAACAGGATTATACCCTATATTCACGCCGCTTTTGGCATATCATTCTGGCCCAGTTTAGACTAACTTGTTACTTTATATATATATATATATATATATATATATACACGATTTTTGTTCTTATATTTTAAACAATGGTGAAAATTGAAACGATAATTTTATTGAAATACCGTGGTCATCCTATTCCACGAAAGACTATAAAAGCAAATATACCCTATTCGTGTAGATATGGTGAATGTGTGGAACATGTGATGTATTATAAATATTGTCTAAGTGAGTAAACGATCCCAACTTACGGGATTAAGCGTTGGAAAAATACCAATCAGCATCAATCAGAGAATATTCATCGGCGCATTCTTGAAAATGTCATCGAAGAGGAAGCAAAAGCGGATAGCTACAAACATAAATGTCTATCTATAGAGTCGAAATTGCAGATGATAGAAAATGAAATTCGAATTAATCTAATAAAAGAGGTTGCATGGATTATAGAAGGTGCTAGGAAGAGAAAGCAAAAAAACTAGCGTGGAATGCATGCAATGTTCTAAGCTCAAAATATTTCCTGAGAATCCAAGCCAATTTATTTTTATTTACACTGACATAAATCTAACGAAACATAAAAATGTAGTTCTCTCTCTTAGACTGAAATGCTGCATAACAAAAACTAGAATAGATGAACGTGAAGAAATGCATATGCAGGCATCAATGGAAAGCTTTTTTGAAGATGCTACAAAACACAAAGGAACGAAAAACTACGACATCTTGCTCTTTAAATCGGACCTCCGAAGTGCGTATGGCCAATATATGCGCACATTCAGAGTCAATAAACTGGACACCAAAAGGCATCTAGAGGAACTAAATGAGCTACAACGAAACAAAGAAGTCAGACTCATGAAGCCAGACAAAGGGACAGGCGTAGTGTTAATGAACTATACGGACTATATTCAGGTTAAATACTGTTTGTTGCGAAGAACTAATATATATGCAAGTATGTATTAGGTTTTGCGAACCTAATAACAAATTAGTTCAATTGTGACCAGAAGGATAAACCAAAGGCAGCATGAACGGAAAGTATAATCTTATGCACATTCGTTTCGTGCTTACTGGCGACTCATCAGTAGGAGCCGGTATTACGCCTTTTAACCACTGTATATTTGGTAGAAGAATGTGGAATAATAGGACGGTACAATCTCCTAGACGAATGTGTAAACCTGTAATAGTGAAGCTAACATCATCTAAATTCAACGACAATGCGACTTCAATGCTAACTCACACTATATAATATATATACCGAGTCTGTAAATATAGAAAATTCCATAACGATGATTCTAAACAAAAATAATTTCGAAGGTCGAAGCTAACCAAGAAATCGACATAAAGCACAAAATGCTTTTATTACAGAATGCAAGCATGCAAAGCCCGTAGGTTCAACGCAACCGATATTATTTGGTTTGCCAAGGTTCACAAAATGACCAACAATGAGAGACTTCCGCCTTTCAGGCCCATTTTATCTATGGTAAATTCTCCACAGCACGGGCAGCCAGACTATTATGCCGGATTATATAACCTATCATGAAAAGAAGAATAGAGCACGTTGTACAGGATAGCTTTCAATTTGTGGAAAAAATTCGCAACCTGAATTTAAATGAGAAAAATGGTGTCCCTCGATATAAAGTCACTCTTTACTAGCATTTCAATAAATAAAACTATAAATATCCTATGTGAATATCTACGATCATCAGGAGTGGAAACACTGATAGAAGTGGACGACATGAGAGAACTACTTTTATTTTGTACTTCCAACGTACAATTCGTATTCCAAGGAGACTTTTACAGATAAATTGACGGCATAGGTATGGGTAGTCCTCTTGGATCAGTATTGGCAGACATATACATGCATCATTTAGAAACAACTGGTTTAAAACCATTTATTAATGGAGCTAATTTTTACGTACGCTGCGTTGAGGATACTCTAATGGTCGTTGAAAAGGATGAAAATACCAATGCACTTCTACATCACATAAACAAGGTAGACCAAGCAATCACGTTTACAATAGAAGAAGAACAAGACGGATATTTATCCTTTCTAGATGTAGGAATAACGAGAGATGAAGAAGGTACCTTCTCAAGGTCAGTTCACAAGAAATCAAGCTGGACTGCTCAATATGTTCATTATATCAGTGGTGTGCCAAGGGCGTACAAAAGGAACCTAATAATAAATTTGGGCACACGAATACGCAGGATTTTTTCACCGAACAACATTGAATTAAAGCTAAATTTGCTTCGCGAAGCATTGAGAAATAATGGCTATCCGGACTGGTTCATCGAATAAAACTTGAGGCAACGCAACAAAATCGAGACCAATTTGAAGGAAAACGCTTAGTGCTCCCTTTGGAGGTGATCTTCCAGCTGAAATCTTCAAAAGAAAAGTAATTTGAGCGACTAACGCACAGTTTCCATCAATGCAGGTGAGAATGGTGTGCAACACAACAAAACTGTTGCGCGGGAATGAAAAAGATAGCCTCTCTGTGACATCAACACTTTGTCTATATACAAAGTTCAATGTACCTGCAACGCTCAGTTCATCGGTAAATCGAAAAATAGGCTCGAAACTAGAATAAATCAGCATCTCTCTCAAAAACTATTAAAGAGGGGTGCAGCTCCTGCACAAAAATCAGCAATTTGCGAGCATGTACTACTCACAGGTATTACGCCCTTTAACCACTAAATATTTTGGTCAAGAATGTGGGATAATAGGACGGTACAATCTCCTAGACGAATGTGTTAACCTGCAATAGTGAAGCTAACATCATATAAAGTCTACGACAATGCGACTCCAACGCTAACTCACTCTATATTATATATAAAACGAGTCTGTTAAGGATACTAACATTATGGCTATTGTGAAAGTAACCGATACCAACATTATTGTACCGAAAGGTACATGGTACTAACACTATGTTTGCCGAGTCGGTACATGGTACCAACCTGATGGATATCAATATATGCTATAGTTCACCGAAGTTGAGAATTACAACAATTTCTGAACACCTGTTACTCCAGTAAATCCATACACTCTGGCCTTGATCGATATCAGTTATCACATTTCGCGATAAGCATGACATCATTCAATTCAATATATTACAGGTAAATACTGTTTAATGCGAAGAACTAATATATATGCAAGAATGTATTAGGTGTTGCGAACCTAGTAACCTAATAACATAGCAGTATCACCGACAGTCACATGCACGGACGCGTTTCGACTTACCACGATCATCATTAGCGTACGACGGGAAACTGGCTAACGAGGATCAAACCCGCATTGCTTATAAATGGAAAACAAAATTAGATATGCGGATCTCACTTCTAGTGGTCTCGTATAAATTGTACCTGGCGGTAGTTTTTCTATGTTGTCTGACCCCTGGTTAAATAAAATGGTATTGGTGTTTACTTCAAGCTCGCAAACTTGATTTATAGAATTGTTACCAGAAACGGTGCAATCAATTATTGTTTAATGGTATTGCCGATATATTTATTTTTGGCGAAAACTCAAATCAGTTAAAGTTCGTGACTGCATAGAAATTGTGCAGCCGACATTTCCAGTCATGTTCAATGTATGCGAGACTACTATAAGTGAGAGCCGCATATCTAATTTTGCTTTCCATATATAAAAAATGCTCTTTGATCCTCGTTAGCCAGTTTGCCGTCGTACTCTGAAGGTCGAAACGCGTCAGTGCGTGCAAACTGGCTGTAGTTTTGCTATGTTGTCTGACGATTGTTTGAATAAAATGGGATTGTCATACCACCCGCGCAATCCATTATTGTTTAAGGTCCCACTAGGCAATCATTGATTGCGGAAATGATAGTAAAATTATTAAAATCACGTTTGATAAAAACACCAATTATTCTGCATTTAATCAGCCGCACAGCATAGCAAAACTACTGTCAGTCACACGTAAAGACACGTTTCGATCTTCTATAGTAATTATCAGAACACGTCGGCAAACTTACTAGCGTGAATAAAACCGAAATTAATATCTACTAAAATCAGAATTAGACATTTGGCTCGCCCATCTACTAGTCTCGCAGACGTAGTACTTGATTGGAAATATCAGCTGCATATCGCGTTATTTTGCGTGACTGTCTGTATTTTTGATAATTTTTGCAAGAAGTGAGGTGCCGGGAGAGTATGAAAATTTGTTCATGCTGACTTCGCCGTTTTTTCAGGATTCTACATGAGCTAACAAATTGCTAACGTTAAAACATAAATGGGAATTTCGGACTGATATTCATATCTCGTTCTATGTTTCTGAAACCGATGCATAAATATTTAGACTAAACAGGTTAATGAATCTCCAATAGCAAACTTTTTTTATATTACCAAATAAAATGATATTTCGTTTAAGTTATAAAAAAATAATTACGAAGTCCAGTTAGAGCCTAATTAAATGATAAATTTGTAGCTAATTTAAGCTTGAAAGAATTAAAAAATAAAACAAGTTAATTAGTCAATGTTTCGAGCACTAATCAAGTTATGTCAATAATGAGAATTTCAAATGTTGTCTGGCTTTTACATTAGCAGCAATTTTATATTTTTAATTGTCTATTTTCAAAATAATATGTATGTTTAGTTTATATGATGTTTTGAAATAATTTTAATTATAAAATATATATTATAAAATTATTAACGTATTAAAAGTGGTGTTTTTTGTGTAAAGAACAGTAAATAAAGCATTATTGAATTTGTTTTATCGTTTTCCTGATTAAAGATTGAAAATATATTTTAAAATGATAAAGGTTATGTAAATGAGGTGGGACTTGTTCCTACTTCCCCAAAACTAGTTACGATTTTTTAGCTAATCATGTATAAAAAAATCAATGTTTATACATTTATATTTTAATATAAACTGAAAATGGCGTAATGTGGCAAATGCAATTAATGAAGCAAACAATTTTTTCCTTTTTGGACGTTTGTCTATTGCTTCCATGTATTGCCAGGATTTGAGATTGAGCTGGGGTACATTTGCACGGGAGTCTCGCATTTCATTCACCGTGTCACTCAATCCATGCTCTGCATACAGTTTTAATTTGCATAAAAATTTATGCTTTTTGGTCAGATTTTCGTAGAGGTGGAGCCTATTTGGCATTGTTTGCGAAGTTGACTTCGAGCTTACCACTCAAAAAAAATAAACGTAGAGCTGA
This sequence comes from Eudiplozoon nipponicum, assembly GCA_029291075.1. NCBI lineage: Eukaryota > Metazoa > Platyhelminthes > Monogenea > Mazocraeidea > Diplozoidae > Eudiplozoon > Eudiplozoon nipponicum. The sequence continues at coordinate 108,557 of JAQBSW010001022.1, read as the reverse complement.
CACCAGGTCACCTGTAGAAGTGATAATAAATTCAATTATTATGGCACAATTTTATTCTATATATGTTGTCAGTGTAGGCTAAACACTGAATAGAAAGAGAAATGCAATTCCTCAAGTAGACCGTTTTCGTTGCTCATCAAGTATTTTCGAGAATTTTCGCGAATGGAACTCGAACTATGGCAGATTTTATTTCGTTCCTTGCAACTCATTCATTGCGTCACCCGAAGCTATGAACTGCATACAATTTTCAGTTGTATACCAACTTACATTTATTGGCCTATTTTTATTCAAAGTGGATTCAATATAATATCGACATCGGCCAATATTTCCATCTAGCCATCCCCGAACAGACATCATGTCAAATGGGGAATAACTATTGAATTTTTGTGTGGTAGCAGAATATGATTATATTTATGTTGTCAACAGAAACTAAAATATTCATGAGGTTGCAAGTAAAATTCGTCAAATAGACCGATTTCGTCTCGTTTTTACATTTGAAATGGGTTGCAAGTACTTGAACGAATGCCCAATAAGGACTAAACAGGTCTACTTGATATATTTCACTTTTTTCTCTTATGCAGTGCTTGGATTTTGTACTAAATAACTACGTATTATTAATAATAATAATAATATATATATATATATATATATATATATATACATATATATAAATTGGAAGGCAAAACAAGATAGAAACATGTAAACATAGAGGGAGTGTGAAAAAACGGAAACCAATAAATTGCGTGCGTCACGTCCAGTTCAAGCTCAATGCCTGAACATGCTTCTTCTGCTTGAATATAACTACGCTCTTGCCATTATCAGCGCGTAGTATTTTGATGTCTGCATTTCTGCTGACACCTCTAAGCGCACTTAGATGCTGCTCGGTCAATGCATGCTGTTCTGCGCATTTAGACGATTTCAGATGTGAAGCCTGATCAACTAGTGTAGCCTTGAACCAAATTTTATAATCAATACTGGTAGGCTCCAAGTCAGCTGTTTGTTCAAATAACAATTCAAATGCTGTCTCAAAATCAACATCGCATTTATTAGAAGGATGTATTCCATAATTTCGGGCCATCGATAGAGCCTCCATTGTTAGCTGATCGATTGGCACTTTTGATAAGTTAAGCACACGCTTATCAAGATCGGTCGGTATTAAATCACACAAAACTCCAGGTTTTACATCTTTTTCCAATTTGTTCAAAATTCTTGCTTTATCTTTTTTCATAACTGTCGGCAAAAACATCAAAAATTTCATTCTTGCAAAAGACAGTTCATCTAATACACAAGATACACACCCAATTCTTGCCTGTAGCACTGCTTCATCTTCTTTCAACTGATCAATTTTAGAATGCGCCAACCTTGTAAGATTTCTTCGGTTGACTCGTAGTTTTGACTTTCGTAAACTGCGCACCAAATCACCTGGGAACCGTAATTGTTTAATACACTGATAATAATGTTCTTCCACAATAACGTTCTTTGCGCTCTACACTTTAACGTCACTAGTTCATCTAGTTTTCTGAAAGATTCTTTTGAAATGCGAGCTTTAATAAAATTCATTGTACCCTTCCTGTGTGCAAAAACAAAAAGAAATTTTATCAGATAAAAGAAAATTTTCTTTCTCATGGTCTTCTCAAATATCTACTCATGAACATATCTTTATATATAAATTGGAAAGCAAAACAAGATAGAAATATGTGAACAAGAAGAGTGTGAAAAATAGAAATCAATCAAATTGCGTGCGTCACATCCAGTTCAAGCTCAATGCTTGTACGTGCTTCTTCTGCTTACATAAATCCGGCTGCAATTTGTTTATCCATAAGGCTTCGTATGTGGCTAGCTCCCTTTTGTTTCTGCATTTTGTAATTACTTTGAATGCTACGTCTGGAGAACATACGTGCGTTGTTTCGATGATGTGTTGCGCAATAGCAGATGTGTATTCACCATTTGATTTAAAACAGGCGTTCAAGTTGCAATGTTCTCTCATTCGAGTAATTAACTGTCTGGTCGATCGGCCTACGTAAGTTGATCGACAACTTGCGCATGTATATTGGTTAATAATATTTGACATCGACATTAACGGCTGTTTCTCTTTGATTGCTAGTAAAGGCAAGTGTGTTTCCCTAAATAACACTCGTAGTTTGGCTGCATTAAATGTGCGTGTTAATGTTACTTCAACTTTCTTTTGTGCCATTCGGGAAACCGCATCCCCCTTAAATGGGATGTTTAGGTAGACTGTTTTCTTTTCTGGCCCATAATACGTCTGTTTCTGGTTAACTTCCCTTTTAATAATTGATTCAATTAATTGTCTGGGATAGCCATTAGACATTAAATCGTTAATTTCTTTATTATATTCATTTTCTTTAGAATCTTGACTAACCAACCTGTCAATTCTTGAAAATTAACCACGAGCTGTTGATAATTTATATTTAAATGGCACAAAACTGCTGTAATGCAAATACTGTGCAGACCATGCTGGTTTATGGTAAATTGTTCTGTTTAATTTACCATTAGTTTCTTTCTTTAATAGTACATCTAGGAAAGGCAGACAGTCATCTTTCTCGTGCTCTGACGTGAAGCCGATATTCTTATGTGCTTTGTTGAAACTTTGAAGCAATGTTCGTGATTGCGACCTGTTTTTAAGTACAAGAAACATATCATCCACGTACCGTATATATTGAGCACATTTACTTATGTCACTCTTTAGTGATGTATTTTCTAGATGCCCGAGAAAAATCTCAGCCAACACTGGAGATAAAGGGCTTCCCATTGCGACACCATCAGTCTGTTTGTAGATGCATCCATTAAAACGAAACCATACGTCTTTCGTGCATAATAAAATAAGCTTGCGTAGAGTGTGACCTGGCATCGGCGATGGTAATATGTTGTGGTCTACCGCTTTGACTATAATGCCAATGGTTTCATCAGTTGGAACATTTGTAAACAAAGACGTAGCATCAACAGATACTATAATCTTGTTTTTAACATTTATATCTTGAATCGGCTACCGAATAATTACCTAGCAGTTTATGTAAGGGTTCAAGTAAACGAACTAGCCATTTAGCTAGTGCATGAAACGGAGAATTTACCATTGATAAAATTGGCCTCATAGGACAATCTTTTTTGTGTTTGTGGTAATCCGTACATTATTGGTGTAGATGATCCAACTGGCCTGAGCTTCTGTGCAGTGGCCTCATTAATGAAACCGGCATCTGTCAAAATCTTAATTTCATTTATTACTTTGCACTCCACTTTGTCTATTTCATCTGATTTATCGTCTAGACGTGTGAATTTAGTATTGTCCTTTAGCACGTTTTCCTCGTTTGTACGTAGTCAGATTTGTCCATTATAACTACGCTCTTTCCTTTATCAGCGCGTAGTATTTTGATGTCTGCGAATGGGAGAAAATTGCAACTTAAACGCCTGTTTTAAATCAAATGATGAATACACGTCTGCTATTGCGCAACACATCATCGAAACATCGCACGCATGTTCTCCAGACGTAGCATTCAAAGTAATTACTAAATGCAAAAACAAAAGGGAGCTAGCCACATGTACGATGTCTTATTTATAAAACAAATTGCAGCCGGATTTATATAAGCGGAAGAAGCACGTACAAGCATTGAGATTGAACTAGATGTGACGCACGCAATTTGATTGGTTTCAGTTTTTCACACTCTCTCTATGTTCACATATTTTTATCTTGTTTTGCTTTCCAATTTATATATAAAAATATGTTCATTAGTAGATATTTGAGAAAATGCGATAAAATCTGATAAAATTTCTTTTTGTTTTTGCACACAGGAAGGGTACAATGAATTTTATTAAAGCTCGCATTTCAAAAGAACAAATGAATAGTTATAATTGGATGAGCGAAAAATTTAACGAATCCAGAATAATCTTTATAACAACTAATATAAGTAATATTCATTAATAAATGTTATTCCATGGATTCTTTACCAAGTATATATATATAATTCAAGCAATGAACTGAAGAAGAGTCCAAAATAATAAGAGCAACAGACATGATGATTTTTGGTTTTGTCCAAGTTATACTTTAAAAAATATCAACTGGTGAATACCCTCGCGTCTAGTAGCAGTCATCCGTATCGGGATTTGTTCTTTGTTCATCTCATTGCTCTCACGAAAAAGCTAAAATTTATTTTAATTTATTCTCGCGATTCACCATTTAAAATTGAGCTTGCCTTCTGCCTTTTTTGCAACTTTGATATAACTTAATTTAAACAATTTATAATCAACATATATTTAGTATCGTAAGTTTATGTAACTTCGCTTACCTTTGAATAAATTCCAACAGGAAGCATTCAAGGCAGCTACACACAACTTTCAACATATTAACTATGTTAGAATTTAATGATGTTTCCAGTTTTAATCGCCATGATGGTCTAAGTCAGTCAATTAAGCTTTTGCGATCCAAATCTTCGTCTTGTGAGAAGGAGATTGTGCGACGCCTTTTCTGATGTGTTTATTACGTAGATAAAATTCATTACTATGCGAATAGTTTAGTTGTACACTTTGAGCTATTGAGAACTATACTATCATTCATGCGTGTTAAATTATAATAATAATAATAATAATAATAATAATAATAATAATAATAATAAGTTGATATTATTATTATTATTATTATTATTATTATTATTATTATTATTATTATTATTATTATTAGTTTTTGATTAGTATTGTTGTCATTACTATTATTTTTATTATTATTATTATTTAAAAAAATTATTATTATTATTATTATTATTATTATTATTATTATTATTATTATTGTCGTGAAACTTTATTTTTCGATATTTCCTCCGTACCTGTGCTGTTTATATGTTAATTGTTTGACCTCTAGTGCTATGTTTTGTCCGTGTAACATTCGCATCCATAAACCTATGGCTTTATTGAAACTGAGTGCTATTGGCGAAAGTTTAGCAATTAACAATGTTAAAGAATAAGGCAAAAAAAGGCTCTCATGCAGGACCTTGGCTAGCAGTATTGTGTAACTCTTCTTGAGTCTAAGCTGGTCCTATCAGCTTTGGCAGTCTGCATTTATTTCGACACGAAATGCAACTTTTGTCCAAGGTAACGCTAACTCCTCATTTATTATCACAGAGATTACTTCTGAGTTTGGAAGGGTAGTTTTATTAATTTTATTTGGAGTTTTAATTAGAAAATAAATCATGTGTATAAGTATACATTTATTACAAAGCAGGTATGCATAACACAGTTAAAAAGAGAAAAAAAACAAAAACAATTACGCGCAGCTGAGGCTGTTATACGCAACTTTATTAACTCTCATATAAATAAACAAAAGATGTTCGTACATTTTTTAATACAAACTGATAATTGCTTGTGCGTGCGTGTACAAGCGTTTCTCAGCATGTACCATTCCCATTTCCTGTTTGTTTTTGTATTATATGTGTTTAATCCAACTTTATCTCCATTGCTTTAAAAAAAGGACTAAATAAATTATCAGATATTACAGTCGAGTACAATTCAGGCGAAAAGCAAAGGGCCTTTTCTTAACTGCGTTTTATATGCTTGTTTTAGGCCAAACGTATACGTCTAAACACTCATTGATTGCGCGGGTGTTGATAATAATTCCTTAAATTAAATATGCGATCTTGAAGTAAAGAGAAATCGTATTGTATTTAACCAGTCGTCGAACAACATAGCAAAACTCCCGCAGGTCGCACACTCACACGCACTACGACCTTCCAGGATCTTCAACAGAGTACGACGACAAACTGTCTAGCGAGGATCAAACCGCATTTCATATACATAGAAAGCAAAATTAGATATGCGACTCTCACCTCTAGTAGCCTTGCATATATTGTAATAGATTGGAAACAAATGTAATACCCTCGCAGCGGCTATTAACTGGTTGTAGCTTTCGCCATATATATATATATATATATATATATATATATATATATATATATATATATATATATATATATATATGATATATAGATATAAGAAATACAATTTAAAACAACAGGTGATTGCGCGGGTGGTCGTAACGATTTAATAAATTATGTTTGCGAGTTTGAATTAAACACCAATCCCATTGTATTTAACCAGTCTACGAACAACTTGGTAAAACTACGGTCAGTAACAGGTAATGACGCGATCGAACTTCCATCGTAATCATTACCAGAGTACGATGGCAAACGGAATAACGGTAGGTGTTTACATTTCCTGTCAAGAACAATGTATGCGAGACTACTAGAGGTGAGAGCCGCATATCTAATTTTGCTTTCATATATGGTATATATATATATATATATATATATATATATATATATATATATATATATATATATCCATTGCGATTTCATCCGCGCTAGTTTTGTCAGTATAACAGACGTTTTTTATTCTGCATTTAAGCCGATTTACTTAAACTTATTTTCTCAGCAAGACTTTTGCAAACTATTTGAAATGTGAACAAAAATGAACTCGTTCAGCAAATTGAACCTGAAACGAAGAATTAATTGCCATCATTGTCACATACGACGCTACTCGATGGCATTATGGTTTCAGCTATGGTCATTTGATACTGTCAGCACTGTGAGCAACAGCATTCAACGATACAGCGATGTACAACTAATTTATTACTTCAGGGTTGCGAGATTGATTTAACTAGCAGTCCTATTGTATTCCATTTGTCGCACAACATAGCAGATTTAACTTCAGGCACACGTACAGACGCGTTTCGACTTCGCATGTTCATCCTCAAGGTACGACGTCAAACTGACTAACGAGGAACAAACAACAATTCATATATTCGATATGAAAAATCGTATATGTGGCTCTAACACACAGTAGGTGTTAACACATTACTTTACTTGAAATGTAGGCTGCAAAATTCAAATACTGTCACAGAAATGACATTCTTGCAGTTTCTGTCAAGTGATTGAATGTTATTCAATTGTATGATCATTGATTGCACATGTGGCGATTTATACTAGTTAAATCACGTTTCCGAGCTTCGGATAAACACCAATCACATTTTATCTAATTAGTCGCACAACATAGTAGAACTAACGCCAGGCAACAACACACATAGACGCGTTTCGAGTTCCCAAGACCATCATCAAGGTAAGATGGTAACCTGACTAAAGAGCAACAAGCAGCAATGCATATATCAGATATGGAAAATCATATATGCGCAAATAACTTAGCACAAACACTGGCCATAGAATAATGCGAACGTTTCTTCCGTCTCTTTGGAATTTTTAATCCAAAAGGATTCGAGATCGACTTTTAGACTGCGCTTCTTTTGGCCTCTAATTAGAAGCTCAGCTAGCAGACATATGGCGTATAGTTTGGAGAATCTCTACAGACATTAAGAGACCCAATGATTTATGTCACAGCGGCTTAAAGTGCCACAAAGGGTTACGGGCAATGTACACAGCGGATCTCCTTATTAAGTTCAAATTTTTATCATAAAGACCAGGTAAAGTTTATTTTAGATTATATAAATATTTTTTGTTGGAAATACGGCTGTTCAAATCTGCTTACATTTATTGGAGGTTTATACTTATTTAGCTTATCGGAAAACTTAAGTGCAAATCTAAAATGGATAAGTGCGTGGTCCGAGGCGGCATCTGTGATCTAAGACGTGCGACAGTACTGAATGCAACCTTGTCATCAATAACTACTTGCTAAATTAACAATTTGAGCTCACCGTTGTTCGGGAGCTATAGGACGCCATAAGGCAAGACACCTCACACCAACTCTGAATTTTGTAAGTATAATCTATGCTCCATGCAATTATCCAACAATTGTTCTTTATTATTGAGCATTCAAATTACCAAAAACCAAGACTATATCTGAAAATCTGGCTCCACTTAAAAAAGAAAACCAATACTTGCTGTTTTATACGAGGCAGTCGATGGAAGAATATGCCTTTAAAACATAAATTCAAAGTTCATTAAGGTTTCACCTATTAATAGTAGTAGACGTCTTTAAGCTTGCCATAAAAAATCCGCTGTTTACGGGGATCCATTCAGTTGAGCAAGCTTCAGATCTTGAGCTGAGAACAATGTCGACTCCCCGTTGTCCGCCTTCAAGAAGCTACGTGGAACCGACAACGCGGATACATAGATTGGGCACCAAGTTTTGCTATGCGCGTAGAATCTTGCATTCCGGTTTCCGATACGCAATATATATACATTTTAATTTATCCAGTGCAAATACTAGAGCTTCCCGTTGCTCAATTTATTTGAGTGTTTGAACATACATTGCATTAACTACCGTATAATGAATGATGTTGTACTTAAATTAGTTTCAAAATTTAGCAATCCGACGCCGGGCTTAGTGATCTAATCTAGAAAAGCGTTATTACAGTTTTAAATAAAGGAAAAAAACATAATCATAAATGAAGGTGTCTGCACTAGCTTGATTTCACTTATCCACCCTGCACGAATCAAGAGATAAGGCGAAACATTCTAACTTGTGCAAAGAACGATGCAGTAGGGCGCCATTATTGTTCATAGAATTCAGAGTTGTATGTGGTCTGTAAAAGATCACCATATGGAGAATTTATTGTTGGGATATTTCGTATTCTGAGTTTTTCTTCCCCCAGAATGTCTGCCAATCAGTCTGACAAGCATTACCTACCCTTGATGACTGTAGCCAGTTTTCTTCGGCAGTCGAATCTTGCCCTTGGCGTTTGGCATGCTAGCTGTCATTATGTCACTACCCATTTAACCTTAAGCGTTACTGCGTAGCTAAAGCAAAATTGGGGCTTCACGTTAAACAGGATAATGGCTTTATTACTTTAAACTCGAAAAGGTTTATGCTAACATTATCGGGAAGGCCACCAGTTGTCAAATTGGAACAAGGATATATATATATATATATATATATATATATATGGGAGGACGAAAACAAATTTCAAAATAAAAGTTAAGACAGCGATTATTTTTGTGCATCACCTTCAATTCATACTCAATAATCGATCATAATATACATGCATGCATGCTACTTGGACAAGTTATATTGATTTAAATTTTAATGGCAGTTTGATATATTTTTCCTGTAAAGCTCATTATAACATCAGGCAGCAAAAGGCATTCAACCAGTAGACAGGTCACGACCTTATTCGGAAGTCTTCAAATACCATCCGGAATTTACAGCTGTCGAATATATATATATATATATATATATATATATATATATATCGACGCAAATTAAGCTAGCCCGTTGATCTGCACACATCAATGATGGGACAATAATACAATAAGAAAACCAAGTAACATTATAACACACTCCATCTATTGAAAGTATAATCCTCTTACAATCATATAGCCATTTTGAGTATTCATCAAATTACAATGATCAGATCGGTAATAAGTATTAACAATAAAAATATAAAACAAAAACGACTGTTTAAATAAAGTTACCCATTACAATATATGGCAGGTTACCTTGTGACTATCGTGGAAATTTACAAGGAATAGCATTTCGGCAAATTTGCACGGTGATTTGGACTCCACGTGTCAAGAGTGGGTACTAATGAACTTCGAGCTTGCAGTGGGCGACTAATAGAGTTGTTGTGTCTAAATCTGTTAGTATGCATGCGCGGAAAATGCTTTGAGGGATAGTGGCTTGGAGGAGGTAGTGAATGCGCAGGGGATGTCATCTGTTCTGAGTTGTTGCAATAAATTCACAATTTGAGTTTTTTGCGTTAGATAACGTTTCCTGCAAGCCTCTGAATTATGCTTTAATATCGTTGTGAGCATTTACTACGGTGACAGCGTGTGCTGGAGATTTTCCTTTGACACTGTCAATCATGACGATAAAACTGCATGCCAAATTCCTTATGCCAATCACTCAATTACCAGTGCTCGATTGTTGGTATGTACAAATTTGTGGGCCTAACTGCTACAACTTTGACAAGGATCGCGAATAATGACTGGCGCTTGATGTTTACGAGACTGCTCCGCTTGGTATTTGCACCATGAGTCAATATCGTTAGCTAAATAGTTCTTGCTTTCTGTCGCATTTAGCTCCAACAGTTTTGCTATTTTCTGAACTTTACTTTACGACTTAACTCCAATCAATTTCCCCGCATCCGGTATAATAAATTCCTTCATGGTGAACTGTTAGTCAGCACTAAATTTTGAAGCAGTTACTATTTAAATGATAATTATAGGCACAAAATTAGTGACTAATTCATTGTTTGGGAGCCCAACTGTTTCGACGCAAGTTCGGCCAGCCAGTTGATCTATGCGTTGAACGCAGTAAGAAGGCCAGTTCACATTACAAAACACAGCATTATTTATTGAAAATAAAATCCTTTCATAATCAAATGTACTTTTGAGTGTTGATCACATTTTAAGATGATGACCAAATGTTAATAATGATAAAAAATAATTTAAACAAAAGAAAACGACCGTTCGTGCGAAATTACCTAAGGTGCAAAAATGAGGAGTATTCATAATCTAACATTACGATCAACAATAAACTGGAAATAGTATTCTGCACATACAATAGTAAAACTAATCTAAATATAGTCGTGCTAGATGGATAGAGCATCAGACGGTTAATCCGAGAGTCTAGAATTGGAAACACTGTTCAGGCGCCACATCCACATGGAAATGGTTCTATGAAGTTTAGATTAATTCCTCGGAAAATTTATTCGAAAAAGGCTATTTGAACTACAAAATTTTAATTTTCTCAAAACATCTAAAGTAATGTCTATCACTTTGTGTGAAATGCTGTGCTCCAATGTGATTTCTGAGGAACAACGGCAATATCGATATGAAGGTCTCAGCTTGCAGCGTCTATAATTAAATTACACATTAACTAAACCCAGAGACATTTAAGGAATAATTGCTCAAAGCATAATAAAAAGCGCAACCCATCAATACAGGGAGAATTTCAAGGAAAATCAGCTTCTCACAAATCAAGACACAGAAAAACATTGAACTCAACTGATTGATTTGGCAATACAATTTGCTATATGAGAAAAAGCAAAGGAAATTGGTATTTGGCAACTGATGCTAATAATTAAGCCATGACAGAACGAACAGATCTCCAATCCGAGTTCAGGCATAACATTTGGCATAAAGATTATTGAATTAAACTAGATGTGTAAATCATACTAACCTCTAGAAATATGGGCAAAATGTCGCAATATCGATGCAGATTGTTGTGAAATTTAAAAAAATCAAAAGGTAATAAGTCAGCCCAAAGGCATTTAAGGAATAATAGCTCAAACCAAAAATCAAGAGCGCATACATTGCATATATATATATATATATATATATATATATATATAATATGCAATTCAAAAATCATTAATTGTGCAAGATGGTGGCAAAAATCTTAAAATCAATGTAAGCAGAAACTAATTAGAGTGAGAACCACATATCTACCTTTGCTTTTCATATATATTCATTTCGGATTGACCTTCGATAGTCAATTTTCCGTCGTACTCTTATGATGATCATGAAGGGTTGAAAAGTGTCAGCATGTGTGACTAACGGTTGTTTGCTATGTTTACTTGACGATTAGTTAAATAGAATGAAGCTTGCAAACGTGATTTCAAGAAATGTTTTCACCCTTGAGCTGCTGGTGCCATATGTATATATATATATATATATATATATATATATATATATATATATATATATATATATATATATCTTTTGCAGTTCACCATTATTTAAAATAGCTGAAAACACACTTAATCCATGGAATAACATTTATTAAAAAATCTTATTTCTACCGGTATCTACAACCATTAGTCTGGATTCGTTAATATATTCGTTCATCCAATCCCAACTGTACATTAGTCGTAACCAATCCCCTCTCCGCTATGTCTCGTAAAACAAAGAGCGGCATAGTGGAGAGGGGATTAGTTACGACTAATGTTCAGTTGGGATTGGATGAACGAATATATTAACGAATCCAGACTAATGGTTGTAGATACTGGTAGAAATAAGATTTATTAATAAATGTTATTCCATGGATTAAATTTGTTAAATATATATATATATATATATATATATATATAAAGTTAACTAACGTTGACAATGAGACAGTGGTCTCACTGAAAAATAAAATGGAAATTCCAAAACGTTCAATCAGAAAAGCCAACGTTGCACCAAACCTTTCAAAATTAATATCTTTATTACTCCAGTTGTGTGATCGACACAACGGAGCTAAAATTAGTTTGCCAAGATGACGTTCAACTTCTATTTGATGGTGAGCACTTCTGTCATTTCAATGGCGTTACCAGCACTCACACATTGGGAACTCGTCGAGTGTTGATAAGAATTTTGCTGCGGACAGGGCTCGAACCTGAATACATGTGCTTCCAAGACTCTTAATCTATCCATTGTGCCACTCAATCGCAGGATACGCACAATTTAAATTTGTATACTTCTTTTTGTTAGCCTTTCCTTCAGTTTGAACCTATGTCTCATCTCCTTTGACTTAATATTCCAACTGACACACGTCAATTTTTCATTATAAAATGGGGGCATACTGGCGCAGTGAATAGATTCACAAACCCAGAATAAAAAATGTCCTAGTTCGAGCCCTGTTCAAGGCAAACATCGTGACAGTTCTTGAAGATATCCAAATAAGCCTGAAACATGTAGTTTGGATAAAATGCGTTTTCTCCCTTACAAAATTCTTAGTCTATACTGAAAATGTAGATAAAAAAATATTGGGATTTAAATCCAGTGCTAAATTTTGATTAAAATAAATAGTTTAGCAATTCGATTTAAGACTATGATCTAAGTCCACTTTCGCGGAGGAATTGCAGATTTTGCAGACTAATATGCAAATTAGCAATTATTCTGGTTATTTAAATTAAGTTAACATTAGACTTCGTCCGGTTTGAGGAACAGAAAAACAATTACATAAACGCAAACCTGAACCTTAGCTTCCCTTAAAATCTTCAACAATATTGATCACTAGAAGAAAAAACTACCACACGAAAATACTTTCCGATTTTAAAATGTACAGAAAATATAGCATACATACAGTACTATTTTAAACGCTAAAGATCAATTACAATTATATTCAAATCTTATTTTACAATTGCAAAACTGCGTTTGTGCCTATATATATATATATATATTCTTTTGAAATGCGAGCTTTAATAAAATTCATTGTACCAATATTGTACCATTATTTACCAATATACATGCGCAAGTTGTCGATCAACTTACGTAGGCCGATCGACCAGACGGTTAATTACTCGAATGAGAGAACATTGCAACTTAAATGCCTGTTTTAAATCAAATGGTGAATACACGTCTGCTATTGCGCAACACATCATCGAAACATCGCACGTATGTTCTCCAGACGTAGCATTCAAAGTAATTACTAAATGCAAAAACAAAAGGAAGCTAGCCACATACGAAGCCTTATGGATAAACAAATTGCAGCCGGATTTATGTAAGCAGAAGAAGCACGTACAAGCATTGAGCTTCAACTGGATGTGACGCACGCAATTTGATTGGTTTCTATTTTTCACACTCTCTCTATGTTCACATATTTCTATCTTGTTTTGCTTTCCAATTTATATATAAAGATATGTTCATTAGTAGATATTTGAGAAGACCATGAGAAAGAAAATTTTCTTATATCTGATAAAATTTCTTTTTGTTTTTGCACACAGGAAGGGTAAAATGAATATATATATATATATATATATATATATATATATATACATATATATATATACATATATATATATATATATATATATATATATATATACCAGCAATATTTAAAGTTGTCAAAAACGGGGCTGTCCGTTTTTATCGTATAGATGATTATCGATACTGTCTCATGGGAATAAAAAAATTCTGTGTCGGCGTCTTCTGAATTTGAAGTGTGGCTTATTGTGTAAAATTAACCTTTCTTTTGCTTTTTATCGTTTATTTCTGATGTGCAATCTATGTTTGTTGTTTGGATGCTAGCCGTAACAGAAATCGAAGCCAAATCCAAAATTGCCAATGAGGCGAATTCATGCGTTTTAGTAGATTTTGCCCTAATTTTCTGACTACAGAGCTTGTGTTGATGCTCAACTTGATAAAAGTTAATATATAATTCGCTATTTTTGCTTGATATGAAATACATTTTTAATAGGTCATCAAGAAAATTTGCGACTTAGTTACATTTTAGAGAGTTTGTTCCTTATTTTGTTGGCCCTAATAACTTAACTTTTTTGCTATTTTACAAACATTCAAAACATATTCAAATTAAGCAATCATTGATTGCGCGAATGGTGATAACTAATCTTTAAATCAAGTTTGCGAGCTTAAGATGGGGACCAGTTCAATTGCTATATTGTGCGATTGGTTAGATACAAGAGCATAAATTTTCCCAGAAAGTTTTCACGCCCTCTCTTACGCACTAAGATATTTGAGAGGGTTAAATTTAGCTTTTATTTGACCATTTGCTGTATAAAAATAACCCTATACATTTATCTGAGCGCTTTCACTTCATACGATTAACTTATATACTAGAGGATTAAAAAAGAATATAATGTTGTCTAAATGGGAAAACATCGGTACACAACATGCCACCTAGAATATTTAAATCGAATAAACATAACTAAACATAATTTTGCTTGGAACTTCCTTTCCAGCATGTTAAAATATTTTCAGTTATGTTTTTTTCTATTTAAGCATTCTGATCAATTATTTATTAACGGTTTCTTTTCTGTTAAGGTAACAATAATTGGCATAAATAATTTCTCTAATAATCAGTGCATAAGATGAGGCCTATGTGTTTCTGAACGTAAGATAATTTTTAAAATTTCCTACATGGTAGTAAATGTTACACATATTTGAAGAGTTATCTTACCTTTCCAATAGAAGATGATTTAGCGATTTAGAACCCAGAATTTGCTAATTTACTTATATATATATATAACGTCGACCGAAATTATTGTTGATCAGTATACATCCAATAATTACGTATGCTGATCGACAGAACGCTTAATTACCCGAATGAAAACACATTGAAACTCAAATGCATTTCAAATTAAATGGCCAAGACACTTGTGCAATTGCGCAATAGACATTTGATATCTTGCACGTATATTCTTTGGATGGCGTAACAAAATACATGAGTTAACATATAATATAGAAGGTCTGTAGGAAAGCAAACTGCAGCCCACAGTCTGTGCAAAGCAATAAAAGCAAGAATGATCGTTCCCTTATTTCATATTATCTTTTGTTTACCTTTTAATGTATATATATATATATATATATATATATATATATATATATACTCTATATATATATATATATATATATATATAAACGTTAGGAGAAAACGAAAATGAAAGGTTCATTTAACTGTTAAAATTTATTTTGAACTTTGTACATGGAAATTGAACTACTAACCTATTTGATTCATTGGATGGCAGGATCCTGAATTTTCCGATAGTTCTTCGAATTGACTATAATAACCTTTGCAATTTTCATAATCGGAGAACCAACATAATGGTGATTTTCAGTAGATATTTTGGAACTCCTTCTGCCAGTTTAAAACATGTATATAATTAGACTGGACGCTGTATATTTCTTGTAATTGCCCGTTTGTCTGACTATAAAATCTATTAATTAGTAAGCAATGCAATGCCTACTACGATTTATTTTCTTATCCGAAGAATTTATACACGAATTCAAGAACTGTGATTTAGAATTACCATTTTTACATGCCACATGAAATTTAATCTGCTTCCGTTTAGTGATTATTCCTGCGCTAACTAAGCAAGCCTATCATTGTTTTCGTTAAAATTTATTTTTACTAAGGACTCCTTTGACAAATACTTTTACGCTTTTCTCTCATTAATCGATGATCCGCAATAGACTTATTTCATAACATTAGGAGACAACTATTTATCAGTTTGTGAAAAACGTATATCGCGAAAATTCTTTTAGGGAACAGTATTAAAATGATCAATTTTTCGCCAATAGAAGTTTTGATGTTAATATTTCGATTTTTAGAAAGTGAACAAAATAAGTTAGATTACTTCTTTGCATCAAAAACTAATCTTGAACTTTTAATGCCAGTTTTTGTAAGAAAGTATTGAAATAAGGGAAGAAAATTCCCCCATTTATGAATTTATAAAAAAAACAAATATCATATTGTATAGAAGCGCTTCCGATTCAATAGTTAAAAACTTGTGAATTACTTCGGCCTTGACAGAAATGCATTAGAAAAAAATATTGGCCTATATTGTAAAAATAAAAGATACGATAAATAATAACACATATGGTTGTAGCAAAGCTCCATTGTAATTCCAGTATGCGAACAAACTTTTTCAATTTATACTTGTATAGACAGCATTTTTATAGTATTCGTTTTAAAATAGGGAAGCATGTACGCGTATCTAGCTTTTATTGGATTAAAAGTAGTGCTGTGTTGTTGTAATTTTGCATGACATAACTTGTTAAGGTATTACATCACATACTACGCGAATATCATTTAGCAAGCAACAGATTTGTACGTGTTATAAAATAAAATAATTGTTTTTAAAATATAATTCTTTTTTTGTCGAAATATATTTCTAACACAAAAAATAAAACTTTTTTTCGTCTTTCAATTTCTTCCGGTCATCTTATTTCTGATCCAAGTTCTTTATTTTAACCAAACAATATCTCCAACAAAATCTGTAAATTAACATTCGTTTATACAAATATCATCCAAGGAATAGAGGGAAGACACAAAACTAGTTCGACACAAATAAAATAATTTAACAATAATTTACCACTCAACACGGCGCAAATATCGTTCATGCAAGAATGTAATTTGTAAGCTTTACCTGTCCGATGCAAATTGCCCACGAATATAATACAAACGATAGAGAGTGATAGTATGTATTAGGTGTTGCGAACCTAGTAACAAATTAGTTCAAATTTAACCAGAAGGATAAACCAAAGACAGCATGAACGGAAAGTATAATCTCATTCACATTCGTTTCGTGCTTACTGACGACTCATCAGTAGGAGCCGGTATTGCGCCCTTTAACCACTATATATTTGGTTGAGGAATGTGGGACGTCCCTATTATCCCATGTTCCGCACCCAGATATATAGTGGTTAAAGGGCTTAATACCGGCTTCTACTGATGAGTCGCCAGTAAGCACGAAACAAATGTGCATGAGATTATACTTTCCATTCATGCTGTCGTTGGTTTATTCTTCTGGTCACAACTGAACTAATTTGTAACTAGGTTCGCAACACCTAATACATACTTTCATATATATTAGTTACTAGGTTCGCAACAACTAATGCATACTTTCAAATATATTAGTTCTCCGCAACAAACAGTATTTAACTGTTATAGAGTGTGTTTACTGAAAATCAAAGGAAAACCAAATTTATTTGTAAATTTAATTTCTCCAGTAAATCAGTTGGTAAGATTGAGCGTAAGTCCTTGTGCACACTGTGTGATGTATGGTTACATTTATACTTCGGAATAAACGCTATGAAAATAAAACAATATAAAATGACCAGCGGCAATTAATTTTGGTTATAATACGTTTAGTGCTTATGCATAAGTTCATTATAATTCATAAATATCACACACATACTTACGTACATGCCAATTTTGGCGCGCTATGTTTAATTCTTGCAAAACCATATTCTGTCTATCCAAAGTGGTAAATTGTTCGTATATACTGTGGTCAAATGACAAATTTTAGAATCTGGTTTTGCTACAACATTATTGAGCGTTATAAAATCAATCTGGTGCATGTTTAACGATCAATATTGCGTAAATTGATTTATTAATCTTTCTGAACCCCCACGGCTTTCCGAAATTTACTATAAAGAATATACATCCAGTATATTTCAAACATGGTAAGTACTGGCGCAATAAGATTTGTCATTTCAAAAGTGTGTTGAAATACGCCTGATTTCCACAAGGTTTTAAGCATAAAGAATTAGAGTATTTGAGAATCTCTTTCAGTTGTTTTCAATATTCGTTGATCTGCCAATTCCATAGAAAATAATTTCATATTCTGATATTCTATTCAAAGAAAATATTTTCTTAGTTTGGCTTTGAAATGTCATTGCCGAATACTGTTAATGATATTAACCCCATAAATTCATAATATAAGCTTACTACGTGAATTTTATCAAAACGGAAGCGCAGTCAACATCTTGCAAAATATTTAAGAAATGATTTTCTTTAAAAATATCTGAGCTAAGAGTTACAAACATGATGCATCATATGAACATCTCTGGCACACTTATTGCGTTTAAGAAGTTTGCATTGCCTCCGCTCACAATTAAAACCGCTGAAGATGACCTTATAAGATTGCCTGAAAGGCTTATCATCTAAACAATAACTGATTGCGCGCGTGGTGGTAACAATTCTTTAAGTCGAGTTTGCGAGCTTGAAGTAAACACTAATCCCATTGTATTTAACCAATCGTCGAACAACATAACAAAAATAACAGATCCTAAATAGCTTGTAGCGTTTGTCGTAAGCTAATCTCTGTCAAGAAGACAGATGCATTTTCCATTTCCACTATCAATATATAAATTGAAAAATATATTTTTAGTAACTATTTTTCATTTTTTGATTTAATGAAGCCTACTACTACATTTTCATAGCCTCGTAAGATATAAGAAAGTCTTTCGTCATCACATTTATCATGTAGTATGAGAAGATTTACATGCCTCATTGCCTATTCAAGCCTTTTATATACTCCTAGATGACATACGCTGTGATGGCACTACGAAATGCATGTCATATCTTGATGAAATAACGATTTTAACCTGGAATTAGACTCACATGCTGAACATCTCAGCAACGTACTTTTCTACTTGACAAAACACGGACTCAGAATAAAGTGTGATAAAACAAAAATTGGCAAGACATCACCTAATATATTAGAGGAGTTAACTTCACCATAAGGTGTTTATCAATTACCTTTTGAGAGTAATTCAATTAAAAACATTTTGTCGTCTAGGAAATTGAAAGATTCTCAGATAATCATGTGTTTTAAAAGTTTATCTTAAGATTCTTCCTGGTCTATCGAAACGATTAACTCCATTATCCAGGGTATTTACCAATAGGAATGAAATAAAAAAGTACCTCCGCTTTGTTAAAACAACAGGATTTCGAACAACTATTTCTATTTAACAATAATTGATTTTGCGGGTAGTGGTAACAATTCTTTAAATCAAGTTTGCGAGCTTGAAGTAAACACCAATCCCATTGCATTTAACCAGTCGTCGGACAACATAACGTGGTGAGCTCACCGTGTCGCTGTTGTTTGGTGTTCTGCGCGTACTTTGAGCACGTGTGGAGTTGTCGGAAAGCTGGTATGCGAGCGCATTTGTCGTTGATTTAATGTGACGTCTTGTGCGGTGCACTACGTAAATAGTGCATTGCGGCTGGCAGTAGAGTATTTATATTCCCTATCGATGCTTCCGAATTTTAGATTTGTGCCACATTGGAACAGAGGATACATGGATTTCAGAAGACAATATGTGTTCACTTACGTGCTCTACAATCGGTAAAATCTCGATATGATAAAATTCTCGCTATCCATGTCTCAATGCGCCATTTTATCAGCATTGTAGCAACAAGAGGTAGGATGTTTTCACAGATTAGGTCCCTTTTTTAAGCCTACTTCGATATGCAACATGGGCAATAGCAAAGTAACAAACCAAATGGGAGCGACAGCTTTCATATCCTAGTGAATATAAATTCGACAAATTTAAATTGAATGGATCATAATATAATTCAAAATGCACTTTTAAGACCAGACGTCTCGGTAAAACCTACTAGCCCTTCTCGTTCACCGATCTATATTTCGGCACAAACAAATTGATTATATGAACAGTTTAATTTTATGACGTTCATATTCAAAGATCAGCAGGTTTTCATCCAGATAATTTTGTATGAATAGCGGTGGAAGGTTTATCCATTATCTACTTCACATATTTTCAATCCCCAAATCTATTTTTCCTACCAACCGTCAGAGAAATCTATTCAATCCATTTCTCACCAAGGTAATAATACGATTATCACATGTATACCAGGCAAATTCGTGGGTTATTTGTTTATGTAGAACAATACGCAATGTGTTTGTGTGTATTCCAAGTGCAAGAAGAATAAACCTACTGGAAAGCATCATTCTCATTTCGAAAATATCCAAAGAACGAGGCCACGCTTTGCCGATTTTTGCGTCGACGTAGTTTATCATAAAAAAGTTCAAGTTTCTAGCTATCTTCTTATTATGATCCATAGATATACGTGAGGACTGCGACTCAACCACTCTGAATATAAAGTCACAAATGGTTTGATCTCTGTATATATATATATAGACTATATGGTGTTCTGAACGAGATTATTAATGATAGAGATATATTTTTCTACTTCGACCGCTTACGAAAGGCCTTGCGTTTCATAGGATGCACTTTACAACAGACCACAGTCTACCACCTACATACTAATGGTATGGTATACGTTCTCATGTTTGCCAAGCTATCTGTTCATCTTCGTCAGACGTTTTGTACAAAAAAGACCTAAGCCAGGCTACTCAGCTCACGTTCACTGGATAACTAAGAAATTAAAGCATTTCGTCTTCGACTTTATTTCAGCAATAGCTCGGCTCAGCGGATGTGACACATTTCACGTCCAGTCTCCGTTCTTCCGCAACTCTACAACAGCAGGAACGTACTGGTTCGTAACGAGGATGTTGTAGCGCCGCTACAATCGAAGTAATGCTGTCCTTAACGGGCTTTTTTTTTACCTGCCCGAATTCTTCATCATGATGCGAGGCGCAAAATATTACTTTGGCCAGCGTTGATGGTTTTAAGCTTTGTATCGAACCATCAGATTTGTCAAGGTTCGAGCCCTGTCCGCGGCAAATTTTGGCCATTACATGATGAGTTCCCGATAAGGACAAAACCGGTCTACTGGGTGAATTGCCTATCCTACACTATACAATTATTAATTTATACTGACATATGTAGGTAGTTAATGGGTCAGGTGCTTATATCAAGATCGCAACCTTGATTTTATCAATTTTTTCACCGCCCACACAACCAATGTTCGTTTAATTATATGAATATATGTTTTGCTATACGCCATGAATTCACAGTTCTATGCATCACAATTTTGATTTCCTTTAACACCCGCCAATTGCGCTGAATTTAACATCAAATTAGTTAAACTGGTATTTATTCCACATGATTCACTTTTGAAGCACCTACCTGTGTCAAGCGGTATGACGTACAGTTTTTGGCTAGAAATTATGGTGAGATTATGAACACTACTCTAACATGATAATATGTCTTCAGCAATGACCGAGTAGACATGATTAAAAAGTATTTCCTCAATTTGTTTGGTTAATTGTTCATACATCGTACATTTGCTTACATTCTGCATATCATGCAACGGAACGAAAAATGTTCGTTTTGCTACAACATTATATATTTCGTTTTTTACGTATCACAAGTTTGTTTACCTTTAACGTACGTCTGCTACGCCATATTTCAGGCCATATACGATCAGCTTATATGGATTACACAGGGTTCATTTTAAAACTATTAATTATCTCAAGTGGTACGACCAACAGATTTTTGCTAAAATTTGTGGAGAGATAATGAACGATTCTTTAACATCATAAGAACTCTGCAGCTAGAGTTGAGTAAAGTTGATGGGAAAAATCCTTCGTTTTTTTTGTTTATACCCCGTATAGTGACTTACGTTTGAGTCCAAATTGGCTTTAAGTGTAATGCAGTGTAATGACAAACGTTGGTTTAGTCAGTACAAGTTGTTCTATCTTCCTATGGTCGAACCGTTCTCATAGTCAATGTTTTATAAAAAAGGCTTATTACGGTCTATCGACGGTGCCGTAAACCCAATCAAGCTAGAACGACAGACAAAGTCTCAATAAGAAAGACATAGAAACATGTAATGGTTTTTATGGTAGAATATAGAGACAGAATATTGCAAATAAAGAGGGACTATATAGATTTACGGTATAATTATACACAAAATAATTCAACAATAAGTCTATTGAAATAGGATTTATAAATTTTACATGTAAGCCAAAGTTCATATATAAGAAAATTATGTGTGGAATCTACGCAACTTCCTCTCTTTCCACATTATAATAATCTAATTAAAAGTGTACGCTCTATATACTTAAAGATCAAAGTACGATATGAAGAAATAAATAATGGTTAAGACCGTTTAAAACGTGAGCAGTCAAACTAAAACGCAAATCTACATTAACTAAGTAACTAACACTGACGTATATCTGTTTAGTTTCAAGGTGATTCCAATCAATAAACACAAAATATATACATATAACAAAATTTGTATAGGCGAACAATTGAACTATGAGCGTTCAATTTGAAGCTAATACCATTTGCGACTCATCAGTAGGAGCCGGTATTACGCCCTTTAACCACTATATATTTTGGTCAAGAATGTTGGATAATAGGACGGTACAATCTCCTAGACGAATGTGTAAACCTGCAATAGTGAAGCTAACATCATATAAAGTCTACGAAAATGCGACTTCAACGCTAACTCACACTATATAATATATATACCGAGTCAGTAAAGGATACTAACACTATGGCTATTGTGTTAGTAACTGATACCAACAATTACCTGATCTGCGTTTTGAGTAACGCAGCTTTCATTGTTCCAGTAATTTTCTTTTTTTCACAATATTTCGATCTACATTACCTAAGATCTTCATCAGATGCATTTCACGAAACAAATGAAGCAAGTGTGTTATTTCCTCTAGTTATAATATTTATATACCTCAGACTGACTTTTCATTAGATATTCGCGTGTCACAAGTGAGTGTGTGTGCATTTTTATAACCGTTGTTTTCATCTAACTAATTTAGACCAGAGTGGCTGAATAATAATTTTTCAATTGCATGCAATAAATATTCGTTTTTACACACTCAATGTAAATGACGTAACTGAGATGGGGAGACCCATAATTCAGAAGCACTCGTCATAAAAACATGCCATGAGTGATAAAACCAGAAGTCCGAACGACTAATGCACATGTTAAATTACAATTCAAACCACTAGGTTGTACTCAAGATAGATAAGTTAATAACAGTTATTGGCGCACCCCACGCATGTGCATATGTATGTGCATGCATAACAAAAAAAACTTGGTTAAATTATTTTGATACACATGTACGTACATCTAAATGAAACTGCAGTCAATAGATATTAATTTACCCTTTGCACGCGTCAGACAAATTATTACTTATAAATATTGTATTATTAGAATATTTCCAATGGGTTGCTTCATTTGTTTCGTGAAATGCATCTCATGATGATCTACGGTAATGTAGATCGAAATATTATGAAAAAAGAAAATTACTGGAACAATGAAAGCTGCGTTAGTCAAAACGCAGATCAGGTAATTTCAATTAATTCAGTATCGCAACAAGGACATTCCTTCATGATACCAACAATATTTTACCGAAAAGGTACATGGTACTAACACTATGGTTTCCGAGTCGGTACATGATACCAACCTGATGGATATCAATTTATGCTAAAGTTCACCAAAATTGAGAATTACTAAAATTTCTGAGCACCTGTTACTCCAGTTAATCCATACACTCTGGCCTTGATCAACAACGTTACTTATCCATTTATTCAACCACGATCTAATGTTCGATTGCTTTTGACTGACAAAGCGGCAGTAGCGTTTCACGCAACCTGACACTACTTTATACCAATCAAGTGATCGCTCGTCACAATGCACATGTAAGCGCGATGCATTGCTCGCACGCCAGTTGCCGTCAGTTTTCTGACTTACACGCACTCGTGCTCTTGCGCTGACCGGGTTCAAATTGTAAAACTGATCTTTCAGTTTGTCAATCTCTTTGTGTTTCCGCACATATAATATCCAAAAGATTCATTGTGGTCCTGGAAATCAATTGACGCATTCTGCATTTTCTGCCAATCTGACGTCGAGCTGCACAGCAAGGACCATCTGGCAAGGACCCGAAAAGTCACCTACCTCACGCAAAAGGCAGGAGGACTCAGTGCAGGGCTTTCATGGCCTTCAATAGAGCCAAGTCTGCTCTTATAATTTCTTGATTTAGAGCTTTGCTTTTCTGATAGTGTGACACCTCGCAATCCCACGCGTTAGAGTTTCAACTAGATGACGAACTAAAGAGATACAGACGAACGCAGAACCAAAAAAGTAGAAAATCTACTTAAAAATTCAATTAGCGGATGTTGCTGTTTCTTTTGTTTAATAAAGAATAATAGTAAAAGCTGCTTTAATGCGCAGATTTTTTACAGATAAGCTTTGCCTGCTGTATATGGTAAAGAATTCTCGTTTTACAATTATTTAAAATAACAATAATGTCAAAAACGATTCTAAATAAATATCTTTTCCTTTGCAAACGGAAATGATATTATACATTTTATGAAATTTAGCACTTCAGAAGTATCTTAAATATCTTTTAATCAAAAAATTTAAAACAGATTTAATTAAAGATATTGCCTTAGACTATTTGCGAAACTTTTTTTCTTAAGGAATTCAAATAATAACCATACGGGCTGAGAAAAGCTAAATTACCAATCTGTGTGTTATTATTATTATTATTATTATTATTATTATTTTAAAAGATGTATTATTTTGGTTCTCAGTGCTGTCCTTTTCGTTTCGGATTTGACCGCATTTTTCTTGTGCGGGACAATTGTTAGCACTCATAGGTCAGCAAAATCTTGAACCTTTTATCTTTTCAGATGATGTAATCTTTGGCCTCAGTTGATGGGTTCTCACTTGTCCCTTCTCCTTTAAGCCTTCAATTAGCTGATTGTCTGAAAGCGCTTTAGGATCAAGATCCGCCATTGATCTCTTACAAATATTTCGAGACGTTATTTCCAGTCTCATCTTCAGTGTTGACACAATACGCACAGGAGTAAAACACAACTTGTGGCAAATTATTATTATTGTTATTATTATTATTATTATTATTATTATTATTATTATTATTATTATTATTATTATTATTAACAATTTTATTATTCATTTATTTATGTGTATTTGCAAACCAAAGCAAGAGTTAGTTCATTGGTTCTAAGATATTTAATTTCAAATAATATTGTAAGGAAAAACACTACGTGTATTCTGTAAAATTGAAATTATAAAAACATAAATAAAAACATTTATGTATTGGGTGTTACGCACCTAGTAACAAATTAGTTCAATTATAACCAGAAGGATAAACCAAAGACAGCATAAACGGAAAGTATAATCTCGTGCACATTCGTTTCGTGCTTACTAGCAACTCATCAGTAGGAGCCAGTATTACGCCCTTTACCCACTATATATTTTGTTGAGGAATGTGGGAAATAGGACGGTAAAATCTCCCACATTCCTCATCAAAATATATAATGGTTAAAGGGCGTAATACTGGCTATTACTGATGAGTTTCCAGTAAGCGCGAAACGAATGTGAACGCGATTATATTTTCTGTTTATGCTGTCTTTTGTTTATCCTTCTTGTCATATTTGAACTAATTTAATATTAAGTACGCCACACATAATACATAATTGCATATATATTAGTTCTCAGTCACAAACAATATCTAATAAAGACATTGTTTCAGTGCTATCTAATGTTAGAAATAATAGCTGCGAAATGGTTTCCATAAAACCATAATTGATTTTATTTCGAAGTTATCTTTTGCTGGAAAGTTGATTGCACTAGTAGGTCGGTAGAATCTTGATTCCGTTATATTTCCATGTGCAAAGACTGTGTTTGTCATTGATTGATGGGTTATTACTTGTCTCATCACCCTGAAACTACTTGCCTGAAATGGACGGCGAACCAGATTTTCCTGAATTAAAAAGAGATGATTCAACAGTAAACCAGTCAAATACTGTATTTCCTAATTATCTAATTCACTATTTTTTAGCCAAGGCTTCGAAAGAGCGTACATAAATTGTTTTATAAGTTGCAATTTTGAGAATAGATTTACCAATCAAGATATGTCAGACAGTAACATCTGTAAGTTCTAATAGTTAAATACTGTTTGTTGCGGAGAGCTAATATATATGCAAGTATGTATTAGGTGTTGCGAATCGAGTAACAAATTAGTTCGGTTGTGAACAGAAGGATAAACCAAAGGCAGCATGAACGGAAAGTATAATCTCATGCACATTCGTTTCGTGCTTACTGGCGACTCATCAGTAGGAGCCGGTATTACGCCCTTTAACCACTATATATTTTGGTAAGGAATGTGGCATAATAGGACGGTACAATCTCCTAGACGAATGTGTAAACCTGCAATAGTGAAGCTAACATCATATAGTCTACGAAAATGCGACTCCAACGCTAACTCACACTATATAATATATATAACACTATGGCTATTGTGTTAGTAACTGATACCAATATTATTGTACCGAAAAGGTACATGGTACTAAGACTATGTTTGCCGAGTCGGTGCATGGTACCAACCTGATGGATATCAACTTATGATAAAGTTCACCCAAATAGAGAATTACAACAATTTCTGAACACCTGTTACTCCAGTTAATCCATACACTCTGGCCTTGGTCGATATCAGTTATCACATTTTGCGGTAAGCATGACATCATTCAATTCAATATATTACAGGTAAATACTGTTTGTTGCGAAGAACTAATATATATGCAGGTATGTATTAGGTGTTGCGACCTAGACTATATGATATTAGCTTCACTTTTGCAGCTTTACACATTCGTCTAGGAGATTGTACGTCCTATTTTCCCACATTCTTGACCAAAATATATAGTGGTTAAAGGGCGTAATACCGGCTCCTACTGCTGAGTCGCCAGTAAGCACGAAACGAATGTGAATGAGATTATACTTTCCGTTCATGCTGCCTTTTGTTTATCCTTATGGTCACAACTGAACTAATTTGTTACTAGGTTCGCAAAACCTAATACATACTTTCATATATATTAGTTCGTCGCAACAAACAGTATGTAACTGTAATATATTGAATTGAATGATGTCATGCTTACCGCGAAATGTGATAACTGATATCGATCAAAGCCAGTTTGTATTGATTTACTGGAGTAACAGGTGTTCAGAAATTGTTGTAATTCTCAATTTCAGTGAACTATAGCATAAATTGATATCAATCATATTGGTACCATGTACCGACTCGGAAACCATTGTGTTAGTACCATGTACCTTTTCGGTACAATAATGTTGGTATCGATTACTAACACAATAGCCATAGTGTTAGTATCCTTTACAGACTCGGTATATATATTATATAGTGTGAGTTAGCGTTGGAGTCGCATTGTCGTAGACTATATGATGTTAGCTTCACTATTGCAGGTTTACACATTCGTCTTGGAGATTGTACCGTCTTATTATTCCACATTCTTGACCGAAATATATAGTGGTTAAAGGCCGTAATACCGGCTCCTACTGATGAGTCGCCAGTAAGCACGAAACGAAAGTGCATGAGATTATATTTTCCGTTAATCCTTCTGGTCACAGCTGAACTAATTTGTTACTAAGTTCTTATAGTTGTTTGTTCCGAAGTAATCCTCGGCATTGGAGTCAAATTTGATGCATTTTAATTAAGATAAAATAAGAGTGAAAGATATCATATATCATTTATTAACCATTTAAATGCTTTTATGTCCAGATTTCTTGTTCTGATTCAAAAGGATATATTTTGTTTATACATTTATAAATCGACGTAAACCATGAGGACGCCTTAGAAAATCTCATAATGAAACTATTTTGTACAAATAAAATTGCAGTAGCTTAAATGGATAAATTTGCAGGAAATTTAAATTTTTTTAGTTTATTTTTTTGAATAATCAATTTATTGTGCAATTTGAAATTTACGTGTGTTGCTAAAAATATGGCGATATTATTATTTATAAGTTATTTTCGATACTTTTCATTTTTGAGGTATATTTACTTTCCGTTTATATAATTTCAATTTAAACGAGTTTTCATTAACCTCTTTATAAATAGGCAAGAAGACATGTTTAAATTTATTTTGTGTCTTAAAGGATATAATTTTACTTGTGTGGCATAAACGGGAACATGATGTTTTTGCAAAGGAAATAAAATGTAACTACATTAAAACAAGAAATCGTTGTGTTCGTTATAACATATAGTGTTGCGTTTTCTGATTTGCATGTACACAGCTAAAACCGCCTGATTTCAAAGGCGTTTTTCCCATCTAAGGTAACGTGGTTTCAGTTTTAGGGCTAATTAAAACGGATTTCGGGCTTATCTAACAAAAAACTAACCATAAAGTGTTAATAGAATGACACTTTTAATTTAACCGATTTATAATAAAAATGGAACAACTACCTGAAAGTTGAAAATACCTTTCAAATAACGGCTCAAAATGACGGGCTAGTTAAACAAAACTTAAAGCTTATTTAATTTATATTTCCTTTGATCATGATTTATATCTAAGTAAGATGGATAAAGTGATCATGAAACGGAAAAATTATTCCCAATACAATTATTCACCTCTAGTAGTCTCGCATACATCGTAATCCACTAGTAACTTCGGCAGCACAATTTCTATGCAGTCACTAACATTGATGGTGTGCAGCTTTCGTCTTATATATATATATATATATATATATATATATATAGATAATACAATTAAACAACCATTAATTGTGCGGCAATTGTTCACAGTACTTTAAATCACGGTTGAAAGCTTCATCTAAACACCAATTTCATTGCAGTTAACCACTAGCACAAGGTAGCAAAAACACTGTCCGTCACAGGCAATGTCAATGTATGCCGACGACTGGAGGTGCGCGCCGCCAGACAGTTTTGCGTCCTGCTCTGATGGTGATCCTGGAAGGTTGAAACGCGTCAGTACTTGGGACTTCCGTTAGTTTTGCTTTGTTGTGCATCTCTCTTTTAATCCAATAGGTTTGGTATTTTCAGCAAGCTGGAAACTTTCATTTAATGAACTTAGTTTGATTGTTTTCTTATATGATTTCATAATAATCAATAGAAGTTTTATTATGATACTTTGATAATTATATATATATATAAATATAAACAGCGTTTGGCCTTTGAAAACATCAATTATTTAAGATAAGGCAAACATCAAGCGAATGTACTTTTTGTGTTCACAGCACTTAATATCATGCTAATTACGTTTGTTTAACCGCTATTGCTATGAAATGTCCTGATTTGAAGGTTACGGTGTTACTTCTAGCGTCAGGATGGCAGACATCGCCATTCGTTATAAACATGAAAAATTAATGTGCTTTACGTGTCTGATGGATACAACGTGCATAAATAGAAGGCCTTAAGTTAAATCTTGTTTACAAATTTAAAATAATCAGCGTATTTATTTTATTCTCCCAGTCGCACAATAGAGCAAGTCAACTCTCGATTCCACGTCTTCCTGGGTCACGAAAGTTGCACATCTTTTATTTATATATCGCTGGTTAGTCAGGTTGCCGCCGTGTTCTGATGATGATCCCAGTAATTTGAAACACGTCAGTGCGTGTGACTGACGGTAGTTTTGCTATTTTATGCAACTATTTAAATAAAACTAATTTTAAATATTTCTCTTCATCTCTTGCGCAATCATTGATTGGCTAAATCATTAGATGAGAGATATTATTTTTTACATTATTGCACGAAAATATATTTAGTTTGATAAAATTGTTACATATGATATTGTCTGAAATTTAGATTTCAAAGAAATTCAACTTGATATACTTTACTTTATGAAAAAAATTCGAGAGCATAAAGGGAAAAAATTGATCAAAAATACCGTTGATGATACCTTCATAAAGAAGTCCTTCATACATAACTGATGATGTCATGCAGTAATTTTTACAAATCCATCACACTGTTTGAGTCACTTTTTACATTTAGAAAAATATAATTTTTTATATTACTATTTTTTTATTGAATGGTGTTTAAGAGTTTACAGTGCTTTCTTA
Source organism: Eudiplozoon nipponicum (assembly GCA_029291075.1). Classification (NCBI taxonomy): domain Eukaryota; kingdom Metazoa; phylum Platyhelminthes; class Monogenea; order Mazocraeidea; family Diplozoidae; genus Eudiplozoon; species Eudiplozoon nipponicum. Next base: position 78,588 of record JAQBSW010001022.1, on the reverse strand, counting down.
ATATATGCCCTCGTGAAGATTTCCAATTTAATTTATTAAATCGGTGAGATAAATTCGTATTTACTAACGTATATATTTTTGGTAAGGCAAAATGTTCATGTAAGACGATGTACACAATGAAACTTTGCAGTGTGAAGCGTTGCGACATACACGCGTGTTTTATTGGAAAAAAACGTTGGAAAACTTTGTGTGAAGTTAGTTTCACTACTGCAGGATTACACATTCGTATAGGAAATTTTACCGTCCTATTTTCCCACATTCCTCACCCAAATGGGTAATGGGCACAATACCGGCTCCGACAGATGAATCGCCAGTAAGCACTAAACGGGTGTGCACGAGATGACACTTTCCGTTCATTGTGTCTATGGTTTATCCTTCTGGTCATATATGAACTAATTTGCTACTAGGTGCGTAACGCAATAAAAAATTGCCTTTCTGTTAGTTCTGCGTCACAAACAGTGATTAATTATGTCACGATACATTACACGCTATTTATTATTGTGGAAATTGACGGCGTTATTTAATTTGCCAATTTTTTAACTATTATCAAATAGGCCAGATTTCATCTGAAAAGACTATATATAGTTAAACTACTTTAAAGATCGTTCAGTATTCTTAGGTAATTTGTTTATGTAGTTGACAAAGAAGTTGGTAGGCAATTTTTGCCGTAAGTAGACTCGCAAACCAGTTTATCCTTTGGTATGCCTTTCCGAATTTCTCGTCCGTTTGCTAGAATCTGCTATTTGCAAAAATGAGCCTGCCAACAAGCCGTTCAAAATTAAAGAAAATCAAGTCTAAATTAATTTTAGAGGCTATTTTAATAATTTACAATACATTTGTCAAATTCTTCTTAGTTTAAATATCCTTTTAATTTAATACTTCAAGCACAGAATAATCAAGAACTAGCAAAAGCTTAATTCCTATTTGTCTATCATATAAAATTATAATTATCTCAAGTTTTTTGAAATCATACGTGTAAATTAGAACGCTTTATAGTTTAGTTTTTTGAATACTCATTTTATTAAAGATCAATGTAATAATTTACTCATTTCGCATTTATTAATCATGATCACCAATGGTAAGTATAGGCGCAAAACTACACCTTATTTCTCCTTAACAGAGTCGGATGAGACAAAGCCGAATGCGGCTAAACTTAGCACATGGCTTTTGTCTCCGTTTGAAATTCATTATTGGCCATTTGAGTTGAAAGTATAATCATATGTCTCTACTAATGCCGTAATATATAAGGCGGTAAAATGTCCAGGCACAACACGTTTTAGCACTTCACTTTCAGATGCAACAAAATTATGATTTGTGGCCACAAAGTTTTTTTAAAGAATTTCGCTATTCTCAAACAATGTCTCGGTTGTTAGCAATAAGTAAGGCCATGACATATTTTCTTCTTAATCATCAGCATCATCATTATCTTCAACATCATTAAATTAATTATACTCCTCCTCTTCATCATCATCATCGTCATCATCATCGTTCCGTTTTTTCAACTTCACCATCATCATCAAAATAATAATAATATTAATAATAATAATAATAATAATAATAATAATAATAATAATAATAATAATAATAATGATAATAATAATAATAATAGTATGAACAATAATTTATAAAAGGATAAACATCAACAGGAAAGAAATATAAAAGCCGTTATTAAATGATGCTTCAATGCCAAATAACTGCGAGAGTAAATGGAAATAAACAAATATAAAGAAAGCCAATACACAAGAACAGTGTGGCCAAGTAAGCTTAAAGTCGAAGTGATATCAGCGAAACAACATTCTTGCCGTTTTCACATCGTCGTTCAATAAGCACGACGGAACTACTCAATTCTTGACAAAATATTGAATAAAGCATTGCGATCCACTGAGCGAAACGCAAACCTGAAATCTAGGAGGACGACTACTGTGGGACGGCAATATACGTTTTGCTGTTAAAGAAATAGTCTTTATGTAAAACATATTATCTATTAAGATTCGACCTGTTCCCTATCTATTTGGTTTTTCTCTAGTACGCAATTCACGCAAAGTGTTCCGTTATCGTAAGATAATTAAATAAAATAACCTAGATAAACCTGATATCAAGTTTATGCCTCAATAGTTATCTCAGGAATTCCGATTACAGTTTTAAAAACGGATGATGATAAACTAATTCCAAGCAACCGGCACGGCCTACTCATTTTATGTATTTGAAAAACGTTTGGTCAATGCCATAAAAATTATGTTTCTATCATCTTTAAATAGGGCCGAATGCATGTCACAATGCAGAGCAGTTTTGCGACGTTCAAGAGACATGATTGCATTTTGAATTTTCAACTCTATTGGTTGTTCGAGATATCTGTGAATGGCAGTTGATACAGACAAAATTTTCAGGAATCAGGACTGATGCTGTTGACGAAAAAATGGGTATTTTAATTATTCAACCCAATTATTTTTACAACAATTTTTTCGGTAATTAAATTACAGTTAAATTCATTTATTGTTTTGCTAACCTTAAAGATTTTCGAAAATTTTGCGTGAAAGAATTTGAAAAAAAACATAGGCCATTACCCGATGGCCTTTCTAATTTGACGTTTGACATAGGACGGGCTTGCAGAAATTTGGCACCTGGTCTCGAAAATCACGAGTTTTTTTTCAAATTTTCAATGAAAATTTCTAGGGATTCCAAAATGCCACATATAGTATTACATGTATTGTGCTTACTAAATCTCATGTTTGTCACCTATTTAAGACCAGATAACATCGATTTTAGAAAATCTTCATGTTTTTTGGAACAATACCTGATCGTGTTTGATATCATTTATATATGAAATTTGTTTTTATTTGGTTTTTCGGCAACTTTGAGTGCGAATCTACAATGGATAAACGAATGATCTGTGTCGACATACGTATTAAAAAACTAACGATGGCTCCAGATGCACTCACACCATCTATAACAAATTGCTACATGTTCAACTTGAGTCCACCGTTGTCCGGGGGGACTGGAAAATGCCATGTAGCTTAATGCATTATACTACGTCTGAAGTTTGTGTTACTCAAGTATAGTCTATGCTTTACGTAGCTGTCCAACATTCGGTCATCATTATTGTTGCGCATTAAGCCTAAAATGAAATTACCACTAAAAAGAAAATCTATGTCGCTTAATGACCCAATTTTTGCACTTCTTTCACGCCTAACTGGGACTAAATCTTAACCTCTAGTTGTACTTAGTAAAGCACTTAGATCAGAGAAAATCGCGCCATTGCTGTCGACAGTGCTGCAATCGATTGGGAGTACAGGTAGATATAATAAAAAGGCAACGTTTGCTAAGTTTCTTTTCCATAGAATTATTATCCATCCTTACGTGTATCGCACAATATTTGCGGTTTACAGATATCCATTCAGTTAATCGGGTTTCAGCTTTTGGGCTAAGAACTATACCGACTAACTATTGCTCGGCTAGAGTGAATCCCGTGGAACAAAACGTTTGGAGCGAATGACGCGTAGACCAGAATGGTGCATCCTTTTCTGAAACAGACATTGGATCCTGCAATTTGGTTTCAGATAAGCAGCAAGTATCGATTTCAAATTTATCCAACTTAAGTGTGAGAGCATCATTTTGTGTTAATTTTTAGCCACCACAAACGCAATCATTAATTGTTACACTCTGCAGCTCGTCGTTGTTAGCGTCCTCATGAGTGTGGTTAAATGGGTCACCATCATACTCGGAGAATACGGCCCTATTTAGGGTCGATAGCTCATAACTTGTTTCATACTCGAAAATTTAGCACAACCTTATTACCAAAACTACCATTGCCGGTTTATATTAGTCGCGCTGCACGAATTTAACTTTAAATTATTTAAAAAACTTAAATAAACTGATCGGTTGTTTTATTATTAAATTTGATTATAATAATTGGTCAACTTTTAAAAAAAATATATTGATTTGAACACAGAAACCGCATATGCGATATTATTAATTGGAAGTGGTTAACTTGTTGAGTGTATTAAAATAGTGTTGAACTTTGAACTTCAAAGGAATTTTTTGTGTTTACTTATATTATTTGCAGAATATATCATTAGAAAATTATTGCTGGCGGTTCAACTATGCATCTCAATGGAGTTGTATTTATATTTGCCACATAAAAATCAATATATAATTGTAGCCAAGTAAGCTTAAAGACAAAATGACATCAGCGGAACAACTTCTTTGCGGTTTCACAGCGTCGCTTCATAAGCACGACTGAACTACTCAGTAAACTCTGCAGAGTTAAGAAAACAAATTTAAGAAGGCTATACTACACATTGAAATATATTAGCTATTTGGCAATCCGACATTGTGCTCAGTGATGTGATAAACGTTCATCATACTCCTAGCAACTAAAATAACGTCATTATTAGATTGACAAGAAAAATGATTAAAAAATTGGCAGAAGCAGAACTAAAGATGTCTACAACAGCCTGGTTTTGATAATTCACGCTAAATGACAATGCTGCTAATTCGACCATTTTTAGCCTGCGAGACAGTCAATAAGGTATAGTTTTATCAGTATCTCCTGTACATAGTTATATGACGGCTGTAAGAAAACTCTGGGTCACCAGCTCCCAGTAGGAATAATTTGTGTTCATGTTTTTCTTTATCTTAGATAGTCTGCTTGGAAGTGGTTAAAGTTTCCTTCAATAGCCGAATCTTACATTTAGTTTTTGGCACATTTTCTCGCATTCAATCACTATCCATTTGACACTACGTGTTACTACATAGATAAACCGAACTGAAGTACCTCGTCCTTTCGAATTGAATTCTATCGTGGCGTTTTGCTTTCTGGTCAATATAGATCAGTTCAGTTGTTTGGTTCAATACGCTTGAAAACTAGTCGTTCAGAAAAATAAATTAAAAAATGAGTTCGGAATCAAAATTTAAAAATTAAAGTAAAAACTACCAATTATTCCTGGTTTAAGAAGTCGAATGACATGCTTCACGACCGAAATGATCATTGGCTAACGAAGTTGTATTACGACTTGTCAATTTTACAAAATAAAGTTATCCTACAAACATGACTATATCGCTAACTATAGAAATTCTGTAAATTATGTTTGTGAGCGTAAGGTAAACACCAATCCCATTGTATATTATAAGTTGCAGAACGTCACAAGACTACCATCAATCTCGCGTATTGACAAAATTTAACATTCCACGATAATCATCAAACATGACGGCAAATTGACTAACAATAGTCAAATATGAAAAATTTATTATGCAGCACTCAAAGTTGGTTGTCTTATACACAGTTTAATTGATAGGAATTTTCAGTTGCACAATTTCAATGCAGTAACCCAAATAATATATTTGGCGTTTTCGTCACGTATATAAATATTTAACGATAAAATTATCATTGCTTGCGTACGAAGTGACAACCTTTCTTTAAATTGAGTTTGCGTTTTTGAGAGAAACTGTAATCTCATTATACAAGTTATTTTACGTATTTGCTAAATACACTAAATATTTAACATGTTGGCTTCTTTTTTAAATAATAGATAAAATATTACCATTACATCATTAAGCACTTACTTGTCATGATAATCAGTGGTTTACCTTGTTACACAGTTACATTCGGCACGTTATTAAAAACGTCTGGATCCACGTATATTTTCAATTGTATGGTAAAGACGGACGCAATGTCATTGTCAAAACTACGTCAACTCTGCGACTATTCTTTAATTCAAGTTTTTAGCTCGAATTGAACACCAGTCCTAATATATATATATATATATATATATATATATATATATATATATATAACCGGTCGATCTAGAAAATATCAAAACTGGTTAAATACAATGGGATTTGTGTTTACTTGAAGCTCGCAAACTTGATTTAAAGATTTTTAGCCATCACACACGCAATAAATGGTTGTTAATCTCAGCAGCTCGTCGTTGTTAGCGCCCTCATGAGTGTGGTTAAATGGGCCACCGTAGACCTCGGAGAATACGGCCCTATTTAGGATCATCAACACATAACTTGTTTCATGCTCGAAAATGTTGCACAACCATATGACCAAAACAACCATTGCCGGTTTATAATAGCCGCGTTGCACTAATTTGACTTTTAATTAATTATTATTTTTGATTATAATAATTGGTCAACTTCTGAAAAAATAAATGGATTTGACAACAGAAATCGCATATACTATATCAATAATTTGAAGTGGTTAACTTTGTGACTGTATTGAAATAGAGTAGAGCTTTCAACTTTAAAGGAATTATTTCTGTTTACATATTTTATCTGTAGAAAATATTATTAGAAAATGATGGTTGGTGGTTCAACTATGCATCTCAATGGAGTTACACTTATATTTGCTACATGAGAATCAATATATAGTTGTTTATTCTCTCGCGAATTGAAATTTCCAATTAGTTTTTCAAATTAATTATTTGCGAGTACTCAACGCAATTGCTGAGAAACTCTGATTTAATTCTATTAATCTCATGAGAATTGGTTCAATGCCCTAATTCTTAAAACGTGGTGTTTTGTGCAGCAAATTCTAATTCAACGCTATTAATCAACTAAAGCTGAAATTTTATAAACAAACCAACGCAAGTTACTGCCGTGAACAGAAAAATATTGTGCACTCTTTCAAGAGAGGTCACAGCCAGCTCCTAATCTTTCAAAATTCAATATCTGATATTGCGGATAGTTCGCATAAAACTACCAATCAAATGCGCGATTAAGTTATTAAAAAACTGATTGTACGTTTATTTACGCTCGTATAAGAAAACTTTCTACTCTGGGAGATAGTTAGTACTGCACAATCGAATCTATGTATGACTGAGCTCTTTGACTTCATTTTGAGCTAATATATGAGTCCGAATTCAGACAAATGGACTAGAACAATAAAATATGTGTTTCCTAGGCAGTTGTTTGTCTATCAAATTAAATAAAAATGTAGAAAATCTTTGGTTTCAAAAATAAGTAATATTTTTGATATTCAATGATAGTGTATGAGACGAAAATTTCAAGCACATTTCTTCGATGTAAATACTATTGATGATCTTTGAAATATGGGATAAGAACCAATTATAAATTAGTATTTCATTTAATCACTTTTGTTTCTTTGTTTTTAAACTTACTTTGCAGACAAACTGTACATAATGTACATAATAATTACACACAGTTGTAGCGCGACTAAAAGCATAATTACATGTATTTTCAGTTACATAACCATGCTACTGATTAGTCGTATGGTCAGTTAAATTTTTGTCTCTAAAAATGGCCTCTACTATTTGTGCACTAATGGTGGGCCGCATTATGGACACGTGGGGGGTGTTAATGTTGACTACACATTCATCTGGAATTCGCCTGTGACTGCACTTAGGAAATGATACATAATCGACACTGATTGAATGTGGCTCTTAGCGTGACAGCAGGTTCTATTCACCTTTTAGCTGCAAATGTGCGTGTGCTCAAATGGCATAAATACGCGCCAAGAACCGACTGAAGTAGACCGAGTTCAGCAAACCAGCCAATCGGATTCAAGTTAAGTAATTAGCCAACTAAATAATGCCGGCAATTTATATTTAAATAAATTGTGTTTACAAAATATCGATGGTGGTTTAACTAAAATGTATTTGGTAAACACAAAGCGGTTTTAATTAATGATGTGAATTATTTGTTATAAAATAAGTTAAAACAAAATATTATTTTGAATTGGACTTGGCGGACAAATAAGCCTTAAAATTAAATAGCATATTATTCTTGACATATCCTAAATCTTTTTAAACTTGAATGTCGGAAAAACAAATATTTTATTAATATACATGAAAATGCACTCTGATTTTAGCATTTATATTCATGGTACATCTTAAAATAAATCTTAAGACAACAGATGTTGATCGGTACATGTAAATAAGGTTATTTGGTTCAGAGATGGACAAGGGCCATCAATTCTATACATCAATAAATTATTTCTCTTGAAGTGTCGGTAAATACGACTTAGAAAACCCTTTGAAATGTAAATAAAATAATAACAGCACGTATCATACACACACGTTTGGACATAACAAGATGCCATTGGATGTTAAAGTATACATGTGTCTTTATGAGAAAAAATCTTCAATTCACATTTGTATCATGAGAAATATTTGTAAAGATTATTAATTGGGCCTAAATGCAATGGAGAGTTGTTAAAATATTATGATCAGCATAGACCCGAATGGCATTATGAACCAATTATAATGTTTAAACAATAAATAATTGCGCGGGCAGTGGTAACAATTCAATTTTGCAAGATTGAATTAACCACCAATCCCATTGTATTTAACTAGTCGTCTAACAACATAACAAAACTACTACCAGTCGCAACGCACTGACGCGTTTCGTTCTTCCATGATCATCATCAGAGTACGACGGCAAACTGACTAGCGAGGATCAAACCGCATTGCATTTATATGGAAAGCAAAATTAGATAGGCGGCACTTACTTCTATTAGTCTTGCATACATTGTTTGCGATTGGAAATTTCGGCTGCAAATTTTCTATGCAGTCACGAACAGAATAATTACTGTAACTCAAAATGACTTGAAAATCTGAAAATTAGGCACTATCACATAAACGTTATATTTTAGTTTTTGGATTTTTAGCAGAAATAAATAATACATATTTTTGAACAGAACGTTGCCAGTTATATATCTGTTGTTTTGCTTATAATCTTATAATTAACTTTGACTGCCCTAGTGGTAATTGGGCAAAAAATATATAAATTTATCAATTTTAACTAAATCACTGCGAACAGATTTATTTTTGTGTATGAAACTGGCGCTAATAATAGTGGAACAATGTTATCAAATTTCTTTTAACATGATTTATATGATTTGGTTATCGCTACATTTCAAAGATCAAAATAATTTTTCTTAGCGATGTTACAAAATATGTAAGCACGGCAGGATATTTTATTCGGTAAAACAAATAAAACAGCACATGCTAGTTTGTGAAGTCAAATATTTTTATCGAAGCAAAAATGTCGGGAAACTTATTTGGAGGATACGCATGACAGCTGATGAAAAATGTTAAAAAAACGTGATATAGAAGTACATTAATTATCAAATAAGCTAACAGTATTTTGAGATACACATAACTTGATGAATTCAGAAAAGCACGGCTCATAAAATAAGACTGAAAACAAGTTGCCTCAAACGTTGTAACTTTAGTTTTACATCTAATTACGCAAAAAGATATTGAGATCTCGTTAAAATAATAAATCATTTTAAAAAGTGTAAATTATGCCAAATATTTTGATTTCTATATCTGGATAGAAAAAATAATACACAATTAATATATTGGCTTTGTTATGTGCATTTAAACTAAATATGTGAATGAAACGCTAGCCGTTCAGAAAAGCAAGATGATACCACTGCTATAGGAAAGTCTAGCATATCGTATACGTGAATTTTGGGGGTTGGGGCAATAATTCTGAATTTGATTACCTTTAATACAACTGTCAGTTTCATCCTTGCTAATAGTTTTTACGTAATGCTACGATGATGAAAAGAAAAGAACGATGCAAGCCAGTTCGTGCGACTGACCGACTATTAGCAATGTTCCGCGACTGGATAAACGTAATGAGATTGGTTTTTATCTCAACACATTTGAATTGATTTAAAGAACTAAAAATTATTACTCAATTAGGCGATGCGTTCTACAAATTAACTATACACACGAATCCAACAGACTGAAAATATTGCATAAAAAATCGATGGATGACGGTGATTCAAGATTTGATTTCCAATCGAGGATATTTTACTTACGCGAAACTAATCACCAGTTGAACTCCACCAACAACGTTTCTCTGGCTCATCGTCAAACTAAACACTACTGAGTTGAACAGGTTACGCGTGTTACTGGTAACACAGTCAAGTTTTCTGAGGCGCCTAAATACTTTAATCGCTGTTGTCATAAAAATTGATCATGTCACTTTTTTATTGTTGTTGGCACGAGTGCGGACATTTAGGCTGATTCTGTTAGGCACACGGTCTTCTGCGAGCATTTTTTACTCGCGCGAATTTGGTCACTGATGACTTCGATGCTTAATGATGACGTGGCCGTGGCCAGGCCAATGAATTCGTCTTCAAATATGCAACACTATTTGACAATTCAAAAGCACATCGATAATCGACTGAAAAATTGAGCCATTTGAAAAGGTGTTTACATCATAAAGCCTTAGTTCAGAACAGTCGGTCAGTTAGATAAGATCATAATAATAATAATAATAATAATAATAATAATAATAATAATAATAATTTTCTTTATTGTTGTTTATTTAATTGTGAGGGTGTTTAATTCGCCTTATCATATAATAAACGTACTAATAAAAAAAATTAACAAAAAAATTATAGTCTTCTCTTCTCTTAGGTTATAATAATTTGCAATAACTTTTCGCTATAAAATGAAATTGACAAAATTAATTTCTTCATTAGGTCGTATGGTGACTATTTTTTTGTTATTTTGTAATTATTGTCTTGTTTCTTTTTTTCAGAGCATCAAATGGCATACTTATAAGCACACAACGTCTTAAATTAAATTTAAACATAAAAATGGAGTAATCTCATTTGGACTGTTACATTTACATTAGTTCAAAAGGATTTTTAGCAGTTCTATTTATGATTTTCTTGAGCATAATATCTAATGAAGCGTTAACAAAATGAGGCCTTAGAACGAAATTTAAAGGAATCAGATAACTGCATATTGTTAGACAATATTCTTTTAAAATAGTGCTAAAGTTCAAGGTTTTTCTTCTATCCTTTAATTTTCGCTTTGTTAATGCTTTCCTTTAAAAAATCACATTTTATTTGTTAACGGGCTAATCTTATTACATTTAATTCATACTTTGCCTTCACAAACGTTACTTTAGTATTCTACTTATTTAAGTCTTTCAGGTTACGCATTTCTTTAATCAGTAATTATATCGATGCACTACAATACATCTTTGCCTCTTTGTTTTTGTTCTAGTCTATGCTATTTTAGCTAGTTTTCACATCTTGGCATAGAATATATTCACCTATAAAACGTCAATCCTCTACAAATGCATCTGTAAAACAAAGCGTATATTCGTCAATTAACTTTCAAAAATCCCAGAATCTAACACACCCAGTGTTAAAATAGACTACTCGTAGTCCAGTGTGCAGCTTTGTTAACAAATCGCTTGAAATGTGTGCGCATAAAAAAATTCGTGTTTTTCGATCACCCGTACAAATTTTGCATTTTTTAGTGCACATAGAGTAATTTAAATGCATTTGTCCAACAATATTTTGCAACTAGAATACATTAATATGTGTTTTTTATGTAAAATAAAAATTTCATACTGTGGCAAGGAGAATGCATAAAGTAGACCGAATTCGTTTTGATTGGAAAACGGGCGAGAACATGCCAGAAATGCCGTGACCAGGGGAATTTGTTTCAGTGTCTTACAACTAACCCGCCACGACTCCAAAGCCGTACATTACATGCAATTTGCACTTTCATACCAGCTTATGCTGTTAGATCAGTGGTTTCTTCTGTCGCATACAATATGTTATAGCTGTTAACCTGCAGATCCAGCAAGTATTAGCCATAGTAAATTTAAAATACCTAACCATGCCACTCGTAACAGTGATCTCGAATTAAAGTATAATGGCAATATTTATTGATATATATATATATATATATATATATATATATATATATATATATATATATATATATTCTTTTTAAATACGAGCTTTAAAAAAATTCATTGTACCCTTTCGATGTGCAAAAACAAAATGAAATTTTTATCAGATTCAAGAAACACTTCTTTCTCATTTTATCCTCAAGTATCTACTAATGAACATATCTGTAGATATAAATTGGAAGATAAAACAAGGTAGAAATATGTAAACATAGAGAGAATATGAAAAAACGGAAACCAATCAATTGTATGCGTCGCATCCCGTTCCAGCTCAATGCCTGAACATGCTTCTTCTGCTTGCATAAATCCGGCTGCAATTTGTTTATCCTTAAGTCTTTGTATGTGGCTAGCTCCTTTTTGTTTTAGCATTTAGTAATTACTTTGACTGCTACGTCTGGAAAACATACGTGTGGTGTTTCGACGATATGTTGCGCAATTATACACGTCTGCAATTGCGCAACACATCGTCGAAACATCACACGTATGTTCTCCAGACGTAGCATTCAAAATAATTACTAAATGCAATAACAAAAGTGAGATTGCCACATACGAAGCCTTATGGATAAACAAATTGCAGCCGGATTTATGCAAACAGAAGAAGCACGTATTAGCATTGAGCTTGAACTGGATGCGACGCATGCAATTGAATGGTTTCCGTTTTTCACATTCTCTCTATGTTTATATTCTACATATTTATCTAGAATATTCATCATTAAATACTCAGAAGAACAATAGAGAATTTTCTTGTTGCTTTGATAAAATTTCTTTGTTTTGCACATAAAGAAAAGAACAATGGTATATATATATATATAGCATATATGCTATATTTATATATATATATATATCTGCAAATTAGATAGTACATTAAATGAGTTAATTAGACTGGTGTTCATATCATCAGACACTTATCAAGTGGTTATCGTTTCTAGTTGGCATGTTCGGACGAATGCGATCCCAATTCAGAAGTCTTGGCACCTTCACGAAAATCAGTAATCTCCGAGCATATAGTTGAAACGAAGCAACCTGCAATTTTGACGAATTACTCAGACCCACGCAGAGAAAATTCCGAAAAATTCTTATTAAACAACAAGCACCTGGCCTAAATGTTCAAAAGTTTCACAAACATGATCGTTTAACAAATATGTTTTTAAGGGTTGTTGCGCAGTGCGAGCTTCATATGATGACATACTGGGAGTTGTGTTAGCGGGTTGTTGCTTTGCACTATCAGTATCACAAAGATCCGATTGATCACCATTTTCCAGCATGCATCTGTTTTGTCTTCGATCGGGCTGGGTGCGTATTCGTCCCTTTCTGCCGAAGGCTCCAGCATCGTTCGTACTAACCATTGGAAATGCGCTGTTAAACAATCTTTGTTCATTGGCCGCCGTTTCGGTGCATTCTATCCAGCACCATCATCAGGCCACACATACACAGCACGCTATTGTGCTGTCAATTGCAGCAACATTCCGGTTTTCCATTACATTTATTTGATTTTAACAATAAATATCTGATAAAACGAGAACAGGTTCTATATATATATATATATATATATATATATATATATATATATATATATTTCGTCTAGCATTACTTTGATCGACATGGAGGCTAATCTTGAGTTCGATGACTATGACAATTTAGCTCAAGATATTGTTGGCATGAACTTGATAGATGTGGAGAGGAAAACCATCTTATCAGACTCCTATACACACACTAAGACTGGAACGGACTTGGCATCTCAGAGGCTCTCTTATGGTAGTGACCAAAGGGCCTCTACATATTATTGTGCTGTGTATAGTGGCCTGAGTGAGTAGTGCTGGATAGAATACACCAAAACGTAGCCAGTAAACAAAAATTGTTTAACACCTTTAAATCAAATTTGCGAGCTAGAAGTAAACATCAAACCCAATTGTATTTAACCAGTCGTTGAAAAACATAACTAAACTACCGCCAGCCGTAACGCCCAGACGCGTTTCCACCTTCCATGATCATTATCAGAATATGAAGGACAACTGACTATTGGGGATCAAACCGTATTGAGTATATATGGAAATCAAATATAGATATGCGGCTCTCACCTCTAGCAATCTCGCATACATTGCACTTGACTGGAAATGTCGGCTGCACAATTTCTATGCAGTCACGAACATTAGCTGTTTGCAGTTTTCGCTCCATGTATGCGAGACTGCTAGAGGTGAGAGCTGCATATCTATATTTGTTTTCCATATATATTCAATGCGGTTTCATCCTCGATAGTCAGTTTGCCGTCGTACTCTGATGATGATCATGGAAGGTGGAAACGCGTCAGTGCGTTCCGGCTGACGGTAGTTTTGTTATGTTATTCGACGACTGGTTAAATACAATGGGACTGGTGTTTACTTGAAGCTCGCAAACTTGATTTAAAGAATTGTTACCACCAGCTGCGCAATCAATTATTGTTAAATTGGCTAACACCGAATTTTCAATGGTTAGTATGAACGATGTTGAAGTCTTTGGAAAAAAGGGACGAATACGCACCCAGCCTGATCGAAGACAAAACAGATGCGTACTTGGAAATGGTGATCGATCGGATCTTTGTGAAACTGATAGTGCAAAACAATATTCCTGGAACGCAACACGCGTCATGTCATCACCATGTCAGTTTAATCCACTGGCCTCGTATCCCACAGCACAGCAACTACCAGGCAAGCCAGATCGCCAATTAGAGCAGTCCCAATAAACAGTTGATCAGATTGGCAACAAACCGAAACGTAAAATCACCTGCACAAACAAAATCACTACCATTGTAAACGACGACAGAAATTTAACAACAATAATAAGTGAATTCAACACTGTCATCCGCACACCCTATACTGTTACCAAGGAGAGAGTATGAATGTGCACTATAAGGCGAAACGAAAGACAAGATACGAGAAGAAATCTTCATGGACGTAAGGAAAATTGGTTCAAATGACAGCCCATCAATACAACAATGACTATAGCTCAAACGTCACTCCGCACAACAAGATGAATGACCCATGCACGCACACATACGCGAATACACACTTACAAATTAACAAAGAAGAGGATATAGAAGTAAACCTGAAAATTGTACCGTCCTGCATTCATACATTCGTCACCCAAATATATATTCGTTAGAGGTGTTAATACCAGCTGCAACTGATCAGTCGCCAATTAGCACGTAACGAATTTGTACCAGAAGTGGCATTCTTGAGTTAGCAAAAGAAACTAAACGATATTATTTCTATTACAGCATTGACAAAAAGGTCAATGCAATGGTTTTCAAATATTTTATTGTGTCTTGAACAGTTTTTCGCAAATAAATCGAGATTATTTGCTTAAGTTTCGATTGCAATTATTCGTTCTCTCTCAAATTAACGTAAAAATATGATGATTATTTTTATATGTCTTACAATAAAAAATATATTATAAACATAATATATATGACTTATTATGTATTACGTAGAGTATATTAAAATTTACCACAGAATTAAAATTTGCCCTTCTTCGTGTAAAAGAATTACATCCCGATATTTTTCAAGACGGACATGAACGGTATTCTGTTAGAATAAATGATTCAACCTTGATTTCTGTTGAAATCTTAATAAATGTATACTTATGATGATAAAAAAATGGAAGATTGCGCACGTAACCATTTAGTTAAAAGCCCAATTAAAAGTAGATTCAGACTAAAAGGGTAACCGATAGAATAATTTATGTTTTTATTCTTGATATATATTTATCCTCCTCAATGACTTTATTGGTTCCGTTCCTAGTATCGTTTTCCTATCATCATAGCATAGAGTTCATATTGTTTGAGCATCTGCACGCTATTTGTAGTGTTTATTTGTTTAACAAGTGCAATGTAAATAAATTATACATTTGCTCTGTGTTGGAATAGCTGACGATATGATTGCAATTATACATAGACGCATGGACGATTTTATTCTAACTATCCACAAATAGTTTTACCAACAGTATATTGGATAAGGGGCACAATTGCGGATTGTTCACACAGGTTCCATTCAAGTAAAATTCGTTTGCGTCAATGAGATCAGAAATTTGAACGTTTAGACATTTGGAACTCCTCGTGTTCATGTTAGAACTCGCAACTGTCCACATCTGATGTAAATTAACATACTAATTGATTAGGTCATCGTTCCTGAAATTTATAACAAACTATAGAGACTATTACAGGAAGTAAGGATAGTGTACCGAGCTGCGTAATTAAATGGTGTTACCTACATAAAGCGTTCGATTCGATTTAATGGATACGGAGTAATGCAAAGCTCAAAAAGTGAAAGAAATTATACCCTGATAGCCCGTGGTATAAATAGAAAACACGAAAATAACTGGTTAATGCCACACGCCAGGTGCAGGGATAGATAGTACAAATCATCTAAAAAATCTAAGGAAATATCCGTTTTATATTACCTGTATGTATTATCTAGAATTATACTTTTTTTAAACATGCAACCATAATATGTGAAATATATAGTTCACGCAAGCACAAAGCTAATTGAAGATAATGAATTGAAATTCACTGGATAATTCCTAAATATGCTGTCGAGCGAAATGACATTAAGATTCAGACCTACAAGAAGAAAATGACTAGAAAATTCACATGGGTATAAAATTTGCCTCTTTTACTCATTTTGGCATCAAATCTCCGCAGCCCGGGGCAATAGTTGAGCTAATGCTAATGAGTTTAATTTTTCAGAATATATATATATATATATATATATATATATATATATATATATATATATTATAACTTCGAAAAACGTCTTATATCCTACTTTGTCATTGACTTAATTTGTCCCAAATTCCACCTACACTATTAGAAACTAGTTTCTTAAAATGATATATTTATCTTTCTACTAATGATCGATGAAAGATGGATAACTAAATATAGTAGTGCACAAAAACCTATGACACGTACCCAACTATGTCTGATGTTCAAATAAAGTGTCAATTGCATAATAGTACGAGGTGGGCAACTACAATTTTAATCACAGATAAACTACGAAGCATTATACCGCAAGCAATTGCCTGGTTTCTTCCCAGTAACTAAGGCATAAAATGACAGAAAGGCGTCTCGTTTAAATGATAAAATATATTGAAAACCGAATATTGGTTACAATATGGATAAGAGCGGTAGATTGCCTCATGGTATGACAGATTGTTTAAGTTATCAAAAACATTTTATTCAGTAAATCAGTTCTGTTATTATATGGAATTATTCAAGTACTATCCAGTATTTGGCCACGGGCGTGGCTTGAAGTGCTCCCCATAAGGAAGGAAGCGGTCTACTGAATGAATTACCCTAGCTAAATTAGTCAATTCTTTATTGCCAATCACAAATGAAAAGATAATAGGATTGGTGCTTATATCTAGATCGCAGCCTTGATTTAAAAAATGTTAATACCACCAGTGTAGCCAATGAATGCTTAATAATACAAAAGTGTATATTGTACAGCGAATTTGTCAGTTTGCAGATGACCGAACATGTTTACCGCGAGTTTGTACGTTTCATAGAATTAATCACAGTTAGTTTAAGAAACGATATTAAGTAAAATCGAGTCACTGTTAAAAGCAAAGTTAGTCTCCATTTTAAATTTAAATTAGCGTGCGTTGGTTTCAAAATGCAGATTGCATCATCGGAATGTTTGGTAGTGATCGCTATCGATAGTAAACACATCACATGCCAGCCGAATTACTAATTCAAATAGATAACATGCCTGATGGTGCTATGTGTTAAAAAGTGTAATTTTGACGATTCAAAATTAGTTAAGTAATTTAGTTTGTCAGCTTGCTATTAACTGAAAGAATTGGTAAAATAAAGAAGCACCACATTAATGTTATATGATTCTTTATATTTTACCTATTAGTGAACAATTCGTTATATTTTTCTCCAAAATAACTAAGCATTCTGTGCTTGCAAATATTCAGACATGTCGGCTAGCGAGTATTGATAATCCACTGAACGTCGATGTATGCATATTTTTTATATTAATTTTAGATTTGTTTTTAAAATGGATATCCGCATGCAATGCGTTCAAGAATAAAACGCTAAAGTCAAGGATTTAACCAAGCCAGGTAATGGTAGATTGAAAATGAGGCCTCATAAACAAGCAAAGCCACAAAACATATTACGACAGGTTAACATATAAGGCATTTATAATAATTACACTAGATTTTGGCTTAAGTAATCATTACTTGCTCGGGTTGTGATAAAACTTATTTGAAACATATTTGCGTGTTTCAAATAAGCATCAGTCATATCATATATTCACTTTGTCTGTATAGACTTGGAATTGTATAGTGGAGCAAAGGCTATTCGTCCAGTAGATCGGGTTCGTCATTATTCAGAACTTTTCACGTTCAGTCAAAGTTTTGCCGTGGACAGGGTTTGAACTGGAGCAGGCTTTCTTCTGAGTCTGACTCTATCCGCTGCGCCAGCCTGCCACACACTACACATAATTTACAATTACATACGTACCTATGTTTCTGATTAAACATTTTTATAAGTAGAAACTGTGTGGCATCTCTTTAGTTTTAATATTTCGATTATCTACCCAAAATCTGTCAGTATAGCACATTCAATAATGTTGGTATCGATTACTAACCAAATAGTCGTAGTGTTAATGTCCTTTACAGACTCGGTATATATATAATATAGTGTGAGTTAGCATGATGCCGCATTGTCGACTATAAAGGGATTTTAGCTTCATCATTGCAGGTTTACATGGCTTTAGGGATTGTACTGTCCTGTTATCCTGCCATTCTGAATTAAAAATATATAGTGGTTAGTATGTACAATGGTCTACTGATGAGATGCTGTGTAAGTACGAAACAAATGTGCATGATTATACCTTTCCGTCTATGCTGCCTTTGGTTTATCCTTTGGTCACAACTGAACTAATTTTTTCTAGGTTCGCAAATAATTCCAATACATACTTGCATATATTAGTTCTCCGCAACAACAGTATTTTAACTGTTATATATTGAATTGAATGTGATGTCATGCTTACCGCGAAATTTGATAACTGATATCGATCAAGGCCAGAATGTATGGATTTACTGTAGTAGTTGGTGTTCAGAAAAAGTTTTAATTCTCAATTTCGGTGAACTATAGCATACATCGATATCCATCATGTTGGTACCATGCACCGACTCGGCAACCATAGTGTTAGTACCATGTATCTGATCGGTACTATAATATTGGTATCGGTTACTAACACAATAGCCATAGTGTTAGTATCCTTTACAGACTCGGTTTATATATTATATAGCGTTTGTTAGTGTGTTAGTCGCATTTTCGAGACTTTATATGATGTTAGCTACACCATTGCAGGTTTACACATTCGTCTAGGAGATTGTACCGTCCCATTATCCCCCATTCTTCAACCAAATATATAGTGGTTTAAGGGCGTAATACCGGCTCCTACTGACGAGTTTCCAGTAAGCACGAAACGAATGTGTATGAGATTATACTTTCTGTTCATGCTGCCTTTGGTTCATCCTTCTTGTCACAACTGAACTAATTTGTTACTAGGTTCGCAACACCTAATACATACTTAAATTGTGTTCCGTCGGTTAAACACTTTAGTATTTTTGTTTATATCAAACTCGCAAACCAGGTTTTAAGAACGGGTTATGTTGTTCCGGAAGGATTTTCCTCTTTGCTAGGTCTTGTTTTCGCTTTTTTTATCTATTGGCCAGTTTTGCTTTAATAGCTCATTGTAGAGCTATTGGTTTCGTATCGCTAAAGAATTTTGTATTTTCGAATGAATTGAGACTATTCATTCATTGATGTTTAGCAGGGGTGTTATAGCACATGAAACAACCTTAATCTTCAACTAAATAAGCATATGTCTCAGCGTGTGCGTTTCCGATCTCTATTTATCGTTGTATAGCATATATAATTAACCCAAACCTATCCAACTTGGTTTGCAAAATTGACTATATAGCGTACCAGATATTACAATGGAGTTTAGTTCTGGTGAAAAGAAAATGGTCCTTTTTATAAATGTCATGTGAATGCCTGATTTATAATAAATGGATGCTTCAATACACGGTCTTTTGCTTAATTCATGTTTTATGTATAGCAATACAATTGATTTGAAATTTGATGAAGCACTATACCATAACATATAATAAGAAAATAATAAAGAAAGATCCGTCCTTTATATAATATTTTGCGGAATATGATAAAATTATTATAAAATAAGGTTACAATTTGTTATTTTTCCTTTTAGCCGAAAATTTTATATTCAATTTAATGATGTTATTCACTCAAAATTAAACTTTCGTCGCTGAATTTCTGCCTTGCCAGAAATTGCCGAACAGTTTAAAGCTACTCTTCAAATCAAGTTTGCGAGCATGATACAAACACCAATCCAATTGTATTTAACTTGTCACACAAAATATTAAATCTACAGTTTTGCACACCTACTGATACGTTTTGAACTTCCATGAGGATAATCAAAGCACTACGGAAAACTGGCTCGCGAGGATCAAAAGGCAATGAATATATAAGGAAAGAAAATTGGATAGAGGGCTCTCGCCTATAGCAATCTAACATAAACTGTACTAGGCTGGTAATGTTGGCAGCAAAATTTTGATGCAGTCTCAAATACGAACTTTTTGCAGCTTTCGCTATATACATATACATAATAAAATTTTAAGAACAATGCGCGGGTTGTGATAGCATTTTTATCTCCAGTATAAAGATGGCTCATGTGCCGATCTTTCTACTTATTATTATTTGACCCACATTTCAAAAAAACCTCTGTTGCATGCACACTACCGAGCTGACTACAATAAATTGAATTATATATATATATATATATATATATATATATATATATATATATATATATATATATATATATATGGCCATTATCCACTGTCTTATTAATGTGTTTTTTCTTCCTAATTAGAAATATATATATATATATATATATATACATATATTTTATTAGAAAGAAAAGAAATAACAAAGTGTATATTCGCCATTTATGTCGAGACTACTAAACATGACTTTACAATCTTTCATTTATATGAATCCTGAGTTTTCAATTTATTATGTGGGTGGCATCTAGTCTGATCCGGTTTTACTTCTATTTCTTATTTGGCCTGATTAGTAAGTGTATATGAGTATATGTCTCTGTGTGTGTCTGTTTGCGTGTAGGGGTATTTTTAGTTGTTCTGGAAATAGGTTTCTGAGATCTTGTCAATCCTGTACTGATGAATTGTTGATTGTTATTTGTACGAATGCTTTCTAAGAGGGTGTCCTGTTTCGTTTCGTCTTAATCTCAAATGTGTTCTGTCCACTGGGTAATAGCGCAGTGTGTGCGGCTTGCTGCATTGAATGCTAATATTGTTTTGAAATTTCTGGCATTGTTAACAATGGTTATTATGCCAGAAGTCAGGCTGCTTTTTCTTCTTCAGTTTGTTGCGAATCCGATAGAATGTTTGATGACTCTGGTCTAGTGGGTGTTTGCCTAGTCTGGATGCTAGTAACTTTTTGTTCGGCTTAGTGATTCGTGGACAGTCAATTAAAGTATCCCGTTGATAAAAATTTTGAATTTTTAGGCCGGGCGCTTGTTCTTTTATGTTTTATATATATATATATATATATATATATATATATATATATATATATATATATATATATATATATATATATATATATGAATGAACAATGGACGCAGGTAAAAATTATGTACATCGTAGAAGGTAAATTGACAAATTATAAATGAGTAGAAAAGTGTACCAACCTGTACTAATTAGTTATTTAACAGTTGGCTAATTACTTATAATTTACAGTAATTATATGAACTCATATAAAAATAACAGTTGCCTAATTAATTAAGTGCTTAATTAATTCTATTTTAGCCGCTGTCGTACAGTCAACTAAATTCAAAAGGAAAAGGATAACTAACGCAGAAGTTTTAATCACCGCGATTATCGCATGAAAGAGACACTAGGCAGAACGAACAACTGGTACTTTTTATAATCAAAGGAACATTGGTTGCGCGGGCGGTGATAACATTTTCTATAATCAAGGTTGCGAACTTGAAATAAACACCTGACCAATTAAGTACATACATTTGTCAGTATAAACTAAGAATTGTGTCTAAATGGATGCTATATGAGCTCCACCTAAAAGAGAAAAAACTAACCGAGTTACATTAGTTATCCTATGACCAAAATGTTTGTGTAGTGTGTGGCAGGGTGACTCAGTAGGTCAGGTGTTTATATCAAGTTCGCAACCTTGGTTATAGTAACTGGTACTTTACAAAGCGGTGCGTAATCTCGTCGCAATACACATCAGTTATTCCATTCTTTTCATAGTTATGAGAATAAATTGTTTACACGGACAGAAATCGGTTACATTACTATACAAAACAAACTGTTGAAATTAAATGTAAATCACGCATACCGTATCCAGGTAAAAGTTGATCCGATACGTAACTGTCGTAATTCTGGCTACTATTGAGTGCCTAATTAAGTCTACCATATGCATTTTATTTGCTATATTAATTTTGTTAAAACCGCAAATCCTTTAAGACTAATTTAATCCAAAATGACATTTTCTAGTGGTATGATGTAGTTATTTTAATCAAAGTTCGGGGCTTTTAAGTGAGAATTATGTGTAGAAATCTATACCATTCTTAAGAAAAAAATTCACTAAAAATCTGAACATTTGTTATAAAGTGCAGTTCACAGCTTATGTAGCGAAACGGATAAATTATGTGCTCATGAATCCAAAGCTTTCAGGTTTGATCCTCAGACAGCAATTTTAAAAGTTTTACTTAATAATGATCAATAAAGTCAATATCTGTCTAGAATCTGAGTTACATTTGCTATCCTATGTGAGTTTGAGGTTATAAATAAATAAATAAATTTTTAAAAAATTATATATATATTACACATTATATTTTTTATTAGGAAGAAAAAACACGTAAACAACTAAGTGGATAAAGACCATTCAATTCGAGACTACTAAACTTCACTTTACAATCTTTCATTTATATACATTCTGGGTTTTCAGTTTATTATGTGGTTGGCAACTAGTCTGACTCGGTTTTACTTCTATTTCTGGTTTGGTCTGATTGGTTAGTTTATATGCATATGTGTCTGTTTGCGTGTAGAGGTCTTTCTCATTGTATCCCAAAGTGATGTCCGAGATTGGTAATCAGTCCTTGTCCATTGAATATCTATCGGGCGGTGTCTTTTGTTAAGTTATTGTAGAAATTTTTCGTTCTATCCTCGTTGTCAATAATGTTGCGTTCGTTTAGGTTTCTCTTACTGAGGCAGAATTTTGCTCCTTAGGAGAGTAATTCCTACTGATATCTTGACAAGATTAATTTTGAATAAGTTGGAATAAATGCATCAGGATTTGTGAGAAACTTCAATTGTTTTGGGGATTTGTTCAAGTCCCTTTTGAGGCACTTGTTTTCTTTATCTGCTGCTATTTTTATCAACGTTTCTATATTTATTGTAAAAGCATTGTATTCGATGTTGTTCAATCATGGTAGTTGGTAACCTAGTGATTAAAATACAACGCGAAAACCCCTACACGTAAACAGAAAAATACGCATATACACTAACTAATCAGCCAAAGCCAGAAAGGGAAGTAAAACTAAGTCAGAATATTTTACATCCACGTAATCAAATGAAAATCCAGGATGTATATAAATGAAAGATTGCGAAGTGAAGTTTAGTAGACTAGAAATAAATGATCCTTATCCAATTTTACTATAATCAAGGTTGCAAAATTGATATGAACACCTGCACATTAAGTACTTACATTTTTCAGCATAAAATAAGAATTGTATAGTAAAGAATAAGCAATTCATCCATTAGATTGTATTCGCTCTTATTGGGAACTCAACAAAAATGGCCAAAATATGCCGCGGACAGCGCTCGAATCTGGGCACGTCTGCTTCGGAATCTGGTGTTTAAACACTAAGCCACCCTGTCGCACACAACACAAAATTTAGTCTTATACTAGCCTATGTAACTCGGTTAGTTTTTTTCTCTTTTAGGTGGAGCTCATATGGCATCCATTTAGACTCAAAGTTCCAACAAACCATCCCCAATCTGTCATTATTGAACAGACACCACACTAGATGAATGCTATATGAGCTCCATCTAAAATAGAAAAGAAACTAACCGAGTTACATTAGTTAGTATACGATTGAAAATAGTGTGTAGTGTGCGGCAGGGTGGCTCGGTAGTTAGAGCACCAGATTCCGAATCGGACGTGCGCAAGTTCGAGCCAGTCCGCGGTTAATTCTGGCTAGTACGCGGAGCTCCCGAAAAGGACGAAACCGGTCTACTGGATGAATTGCCTTTTCTACACTATACAATTCCTAGTTTATACAGAAAAATGTATGTACTTAATGAGCCAGGTGTTTATATCGCCTTCGCAACCAATTTTCGTTTAAATTCATTACCCACATTGTTTTTAATGTGCTTTTTCTCCTTAATAAAATATATACTGTGTAATATTCGAAAGCATAGGACATTATGAAGAATATATATATATATATATATATATATATATATATATATATATATATATATATATATATTCATTTCTAAATAAAGTGAATTTTGAAAAAAATTATTCATTTAAGATGCAGTGAAAATAGATAAACAAGCATCTGAGCTGAATATTCCAAATAAAAGTTCAAATTATCAGAGTCGGGCACACAGGAGAAAGGTACGTAAAGAATAAGTGAACAATCAGGAACACGTGCTTGAGAAAAAACGTGCAAGTTTTAATTAGGCAAATGGTATTTTAAGCCTGGCTCAGCAATTACCTTATACATAGTGTATTATCATAAGCAATAAATCAAGGAAGTAAATTATATTAAAACACATTTAACATTTCTCTTCCATATGAAATCTCAAAACGCACAAACATGGTATACACAGTTAATCATTAATTCATTACACGGTTGGTGGTAACATTTCTTTAAATCAAATTTGCGTGCTTGAAATAACACGAATCCCATTTTATTCGACCAGTTTTGCTATGTTGTTCAAAGACTGGTTAAATAAAAAATGGTATATAAACTAAAACTCAAACCATCATTCATACATTTATTTTGGAAACTATCTATACTCGATGTATGATTTCGTGTTTGCGTAGTTACGCATGATCTATATATTTTCCTTGCTAACTTGATATAAAAACCTCACCCATTAAGAACTTACATTTTTCAGCATAAGATAACGTTTGGATGATGTAGTAAAGGATATGCTTCCAGTAGACTAGTTTAGTCATTATTGGGAACTCTTCACATACAGCCCATGAGCGATATGAAACATTAAGTCCAAAAAAGTGAAGGCCTGGTCAAAATTCAACTCTGTGATATAATAGTAACCGGATCTCGAACATCATTTAGATGAACAGTAATAATACGTGGTGCATGCTTACAGTCAAACACACCTACCCAGTAACGTATTGGATGCACAATTAACCACCAACTATCATAGGACCTTGTAAATAGTCACGAGTAAAATTGGAAAGCAGACAAGATTTCATTCACTTAATCAAATTATAACTAAGAATGGGAATAATTGAAAGATAGTAATTTTCAGTGGAGTATAGGATTCCGTTTATATCAACCAACACGTAAATGACCTAAGCATTCAAAGTTCCATCATCATGATATCTTACACAACTGGTGATGAATCAAACACCAATCAACTGTTGTCTGGAATCTGGGCGGACTCCTCCCGAAATCTGGCCAACATCAACAACCATCCAATCAGACTGACAAAAAACCAAAGTAAAATAAGCTGCGCAAACGGCATAAAATTCACAGGATGAATGATTAATACTGCAATCTGCACTGCCTTCGTTGTTACCTGTTGGAAAACATTAATCCATGAAAAACGTGACACGACAGACAACATAGGAGGAAAACACTTTTGTTCACTTAAAGGCCAACAGCGGAGTGACTCAGTGGCTAGAGCAACCGATTTGGAAGCAGACAAGCTCAGGTTGAAGCCATGTCCGCGACAAAACCTTGACAGTACTGGATGTGTTGCGTTTACTACTTATTACAATGCATAGTTCATACTGGCAAATTTATGCGCATAATGAGACAGGTGTTTATATCAAGATAACCTTGATTTACACAACGAAGAGGAAATCTCATCTAAACTTAATCCATTGAAAAAGAATAATTAAATTTTAAACATCATATTGTTATAAAGTAAGAATGGACCCTATACGCACGTAGAATCACAAACATACAAACAATTTACCTCAAAATATCTCATGACACTTATACATATTTATACGAGTAAAACTCAAAATCAGTCTAGTCCTCATTCACATAATCAACTGAAATATGTTGACTATTATCCAAATTAAGAATATTCACAATTTTTAAACTAGTTTCTTTTTAC
Source organism: Eudiplozoon nipponicum (assembly GCA_029291075.1). Lineage (NCBI taxonomy): Eukaryota > Metazoa > Platyhelminthes > Monogenea > Mazocraeidea > Diplozoidae > Eudiplozoon > Eudiplozoon nipponicum. Next base: position 52,458 of record JAQBSW010001022.1, on the reverse strand, counting down.
AAAATAATATTGGTGCCTGAGCATTTGTGTACATTTTCTCTTTAGTAAACACGATGATATTTCAATTAACAACATTTCGGGATTGACAGGAATACAACAACCTTTGAGGTCAACGAATTTCAGGTCACTATGAAATGTCCTGTCGCGCACAACATTTACTTTAAGCATATATTTTGTAATTCATATATAACTTTATATAAAACGGCAATATAAACCCATCTTTGCAATGAAAATACTAAGGTAAACCGTTCTCGTACTTATTGGTAAATATTAAAGTGCTGAAAAAAAAATAATTCGCGAACGAGATACGAATATGGTCAAATTGGGGTCTGACTCTGTAACTATTCATTGCGTCACCCGGTTGGCGCCGCAAAGGAGGTGCACTGTATAATCACAGACTCCGAAGCAATTTTGGCCTAGTTCGTATCCCGACCGTGGAAAATTCAGGACAGTACTTGATAAGTGCCAAATAATGCGGAAACTGGTCTTTTAGATGAATTTGTTTTGCTACTTTATGCCTTATTGGGTTTATACTGACAATATACATACAATCAAAAGCATGCTATTAGACCGCATATATATATATATATATATATATATATATATATATATATATATATATATATATTGTTTAAATTTATTTTTAAAAGAAACTAAAATGGAAACTGCAATTCATTAATTAAACAATGGTTTCATTTTCATTTTGAAACGCCACCGTCAGGAGTCTTACTCCCGTTTTCTTGTCCAGAGGCATACAGCTCATATCCGGTTCATTAAATCAAGTTTGCGATTTTGATGTAAGCACCAATACCATTGTATTTAACCAGTCGTGGAACTACAAAGCAAAACTAAGATAGGTCACTGGTAAACTGGAGAGTTTGTTCAATTTGCTACGAAAAACGTCCAGATCAAGCAAGATCTAGCCTAAACTCAACTAAACTAAATCATTGACGTGCTCGTTTTGTGCAAGACCCTATGAACCGGATATGAGCTGTATGCCTCTGAACAAGAAAACGGAAGTAACACTCCTGACGGTAGCAGTCAGAAGTGAAAATGAAACCATTGTTTAATTAATGAATTGCAGTTGTCTTTTTAGTTTCTTTTAAAAATAAATTTAAACAATTATCATATTCATATACAAGCTGATGAACATGGTACAACATACTAGAGCCAACTGAGTGGCTATGTATTAATTTGCAATGATTTTTATATTGTAGTCAGCATGAATTATATGCGATTCTTTTCCGTCCTGTGTGCACCATAGTAGTAGTATTGTAGCAGCAAATGAAATGATACGGGAAGTCGAAGCCCAATGGAAATTGTGCTTCTAACTCTGAACCATCTAGGTATTTTGAGCATGAATTACGAGATAAACGTAATGTTTAAAAGGCAAAAATTTAAATCATAGAACTAAAGAGAAGGGTTAATACATTCAGAGAAATCTTGTTTATGACGAAAAGCAGACTTATGCCATATACCACATGGCTTGTAGACATTGAATAAAAGTGATGAAGCGTATAAATAAACATTGTACCTGGTCAATTTGCAAAATAATTTTGTGTCATTATTGTTTTTAATGAAGTGTTATTGTTTCACAAATTTTGTTGCTTATTTTGAATTTGGATTCTGAAAAAATATTAAATTTTGCAAAGTCGCGGTGATAACTATTAGTTTACTTTCAATAAATCGGGATTGGATTTCGAAGCAATTTAAAAAATATTATTTAAATTATGTTTGTTGCAAACAGCGCAATCGATTGTTGCTAAGTTTAATATACCGTATACACAGATCAAAGTCACACTCTATCATAGATTTCCGCCAATTGATGAGAAAAAGTCATTTCGCGCACATTGACTAACATCAGTCATGCGACTGCAAAGCATTTGGAACAAGTTCTCTTTAATTATATTATGTTGCTTGGAAATAACGTGTCACGAAATAACTTTTAACTTGTAAATGAAAATCCTATAAATTATATTTCATTCTTTTACACAGCTCAGGATAAATTAAGCAGACCTTTACAAATGAAGCAAAATGCTCTAATTTTTAAGTTGTTTGTCGAAAACAAGGAACCGAACCTCTAAATAATCACCGACATTTCTCAAAGTTATGTTTCCGACTATCTATGTAGTAACAAATATTTGTTTTCTAACACATAGAATGACGATAAAATCACAAAAGATTGCTTTTCTTTTTTACGAAGCACAATTGACATTTCAGTCATTAATACAAATTCGCTACTCACTAAATATCGTGAAGACTGCTAATTTGAGGACGCGAGCGACAATACGTCATGGATAAACCTAACCTGATGTTTAATGTATCGAAATTTCTGTAGATTTTTTACTTGAATTGATGTGTTTATTCAGCTGTGTAGCATCATCAGCATAAAGTAAGCAATAATCCAAAAGTGCACGAAAAGCATAGTCGCATACAAATTGTTTACTTTTTTATTTAGGCATATGCATAGCACGATACAAAGATTAAGCAATAGTAGTTACAAAGTTGCAATTGCGTCTAATATGAAGCTGACCTAACTTATCTATCGACCGAAGATAATTAATATAAAAGGGTTTCTCTCCGTCAGAATAGCTGAACCGGATTACAGTTTATGAATAAAATGTAATTATAACTATATTCAAAGCTCATTTCGTAGTATAAATAAATAAATAAATAAATAAATAAATAAATAAATAAATAAATAAATAAATATAAATATATATATATATATATATATATATATATATATTTATAACGAAGTTTATATTACATTATAAAGAGAAAACATTTAAAGAAAAAAGGCCAGTTTATTTCGCGAATACTTAATTGCAAATCACACTATTTCATTTATATAAATTCTAAATTTTAGTTTAATTATGTGAATTACAACTAGTCTGGTTTGAACTAAACTCTAATCGCATTGTATTTAACTGTTATCGAACAGCATAGCAAAAATACCGCCAGTTGTTGTTCGATGACTGGATATAAACAATGGGATTGGTGTTTACTTGAAACTCTAACACATGATTTAAAGAACTTTTACGGCAACCCGCGAAATCAATGATTGTCTAACTAGTCTGGTTATCAGTTTTAGTTCGTTTTTCTTGTCGGTGGTTTATCGAGGTTCGATTTATGAGTGCGTGTGCATTGGTATTTATGTTTTATCTTTGTACGAGTATGGTTGTATCTCAAACTGATGTTGCAAAATCTCATTATTTTTGTATTGATGGGCTGCGTTTTGGCCTGATATTCGCTTTACCGGCTATTGCGCGTACGTACCATTTCCTCCCGTATATAGTTTTTCATAATGCCTTGAATTTGAGTCAAGGTTTGTCTCTTGGTAACTGCACACGATGTGCAGACTTCAATGTTGATCGCTCATAATTCTGGTCAATTTTGTCACTGCTATTGATGATGGTGATGCAGATTGCGCAGCTGTTTTTTTAGTTTGATACTAATCTGATCAAATGTTTGTTGATCCTGATCGAATTGGTATTCTGGATAGCCTGGAAAAATAAAAATAAATGTTGTATAGTAAAATATAATGTTTGCGAAATATTTGGATTTTTTGTCGGATGAGTATTGGTCTGTTTAAAGAGCTTCGTTTATGTATAATTTCTTTTCAGAATTTGATTTCTGTAGAATTGGGAAATTCGTAAAGTTGTCTGGGTGACTGTTTAAATATATATCATCGATGTTAAATAGCTAGATTTTACTATATACATGTTTTCATTATGCAATAAATATTACATTAGGTAGTAAATGCAATTCAACGCAGAGGCCGGTTTCGTCTTTATTTGCAAGAATTTCCATGGCAGTGACTTGAATCTGAACACAATTGCTTGTGCGTCTTTCTAAATTTCAACTACGCTACCTATGTCGCGCACCAACTAGAATGTGCAGTTTTATAACGACTTATGTTTTTTATGAATATTTCATTCTGATTGATCATTTATGGCTTCGCTGTCAAACTAAATTTACAAATATACACACATTGATCTTTTTTATAGGAAAGGCACCATTAAATCTGTGTGAATTGTATTGAATAAAGGTTTATGGCTTGATTATGTCCTAGAATTCAACAGTATTTTATGTAGATCACGGCTTGTTTTGTGGAGTTGGTCTTGCAAGATTCTGAGGCAGAGATAACTAGCTTTCAGCACCGGACTTTAGTTTCCTGGTAAGATAGTAATTGGGGGAGGAGGGCAAATATGTCGAAATCAGTTTCCTCGAGGAATTGCATTTTCTACCTTATGCAATGTTTAGTTTTTGATAAAATAGAATTTGTAAAATGTTCATCGTTTTTACTCCGAAATTAATATCAACTAACCAGGTTACATGGCGTTTGTTCTAAAGTGACAGATCGGGAGATGGCCTATTGTAAACTTATATTGAAAGCGATGACGACCTGCTTCTACCAAAAAAATTAGTATATTATTATTAAAATGTTAGCGCGGTTTAGGTTAAGCGGTGGAAAAATTACTAGCCTCCAAAACTAATGTGTTCAGCATCGCTCCATGGCTGTGACAATAATAGCAACGACCTAATGAGTGCCCACTAAATGAATTGAAATTGCTATACTAAGTAATATTTAATGTATAATAATAGAATATTTATAATAAATGTTTACCGGTAATTTCGATTTAAAAAAGTTTATCTAGGTAAAAATTTCTGTTCTATACAGTTGGATTTTTGAACGGCTAGCTAACATTTTGAGGTAATAGTGATATCATAAATCTACTACCTGTAGGAACGAAGGACCGGTTAAACATAATTAGATAAATAGCATAGATTTGCATTTAATGCGCAGCTTGAATGGTAAAGTGGATGAATTGCAAATATTTGAAGCAGATGTGTCCAAAATGAACTCCCGGCCATTGCAATACTAGTAAGTCCTTGACAAATTCTCCAGAAGGACAAACCCGGTCTACTTGCTGATATGCTAATATGATGTTCGGTTTATACGAACAGCATATAAATACATAACTAAATGAATAAATAATTGGTTATATAAATGAATATAAAATATGCAATAATCGATTAAATAAATAAATAATTAGATAAATGGATAAATAAACAAATAAAAAGAAACAAAATTTATATAATTATAGTGGATTTTTATTATAAATTTTCACTTTAAGCTAAGCATTGCTCAATGTATCACAGTAAATTTCTCCAGTAGACCGGGTTTATCCTTATTGGGAACTCATCAAGTACTGTACAGAATTTGCCGAGGAATGGTCTCGAAACTGAGCACATCTGCTTCGTGGGTGGCAAATAATCTGACACGGTTTTACTACTATTTCTTGTTTGGTATGATTAGTAAGTATATATGCGTATGTGTCTGTGGGTGTCTGTTTGCATGTAGGGATCTTTCACGTTGTTTTTGAAATTGATGTCTGAAATCTGGACATTTTTGTGTTTATTGATTGCGAGTTAACCAACATTTCACATTTTTTGGTTGTTATGTGTGCGATTTTTTCCTCTTAGTGTTGTATTTTTTTTGCCTTGTATCTATTTCAGATCTTTGCCAATCCGATCGAATTTTTTTCAAGTCGGTTTGAGTGAATGTTTGGTCTTACCTGGATGCCAGTTATTAACCAATTTATTTTCTAATAAGATATATATATATATATATATACATTCATAATTTGGTATTTTTATATGCGAAGGAAGCAACTGAACAAATGTCCCCCAGTTCCAGTCACGTCTGTGGCGAATTCCCAAATAAATAAAAAATTAGTTTATAGGAAATAATTACGTTTTCAATACGAGCAAAGCTTAATTTATATATATATATATATATATATATATATATATATATATATATATATATATATATATATATATATATATATATATATATATATATGTATATATATATAACGCTATCATATCGTCATTCTGTTATTATACTTAATTTAATATTTTTGCATATTCATATAATATTATTTTAATATCATTGTACGAGAAGCGTAAGTAGAGACGTCTAAAGCACAATTATTTTATGATATTATATTTAAAAAATTCTATGTTGATAATAAAAATTATTTCAAACACCATGATTATTATTCAAAAAATTTCATATGTGCTTTATTATAATATGGCCATTATCCAATTCCAGAGAGTAAATAGCGTATTCGTAAGTATTATCCATTAATTACGTCATAAGGCAGCTGACCAAATCTTTCACTACCATTGCAATGGTACGTTTGCATTTCAATATCGAAATGCTTCATCTGCATGTTGTTGCCTTGTTTAATTCACAAAAAAACTTTGTCTATGTTTCAATTACTTGAACTGTTGTACTGTTAAATTCCGTTGTCGACTTCACATATCACATTCGTTTGCTATATATTGCAATTTGCCGACGACTTGACATTGATTTCTTGAGTGGTATGGTAATGTTATTTTTCATTAATGCACTGTACTTCTTTTTACAGCAATCCTTGTCAAATATGTTGACGTAGTTAAAATTAGTATTTTATGCATTTAAAAGTTTTTAGATCATTACCGCTATGCCTAAATTATTTTTGACCATATTGGTTTAAAATTGACTACCATAATGTGCAAAGCAGAAAAGCCAATATTAGCGCTCACGTCTATCTCATATGTTACGATCTCATGTCTCTAACTGTAGCATTCTTTTCCCATATAATGGTAGTTTTTACCGCCTGTCAGTAAGGAATTTAAAAAAAATATGCTGCAACCACAGCATTTTGGTAAGGCTCTCAAATGAAATTTAAACAGGAATCTTATTTTCAACGATCAGGTAAGCAACTTCAATTTGATTTTCTGTCTTGGCTACGGAAAGTCTACATAAAGTACAATGTTTTGCACAAATTGAGTCTTCTTTGCTGTGTTATCTCAGCGTGTTCGTAGCGTGTGCGCAAATGGACTTAGGTAGCTGCATGAGGGAGTCAGGCGCATAACCCTGGATCTGGTCATATCTACGATGCGCCAGTTCGTGGTTGACTGCAGCCATAAAAAAAACACCAAGATGCATATTTGTCCAAGAACAACCTACATGAAGTCTATTGGATTGCCTACAATTATCTGAGTTAGTGAAAGTTTCCTTACTTAACGTCACTATTGAAATTATCGTGTTACCTATGTGTGGTATGAATGAAAAAATGAAAATGTTCAACTCCAATTAATGTACAGTCGAGTTACGACTGGCGACCATCAATTCGAAAGGTTGTCTGTGTATCTCAAATTGTTATTGGTTACGTATTCAAAACATATCCATGATTCAGTTAAATACATATGAAATCTTCAGCGTTTATTAACATGTTCCTACAATTAGAGAATATATTATACAAATTTTGGCAGGTCGTAGACGCTTATTCATTGCTTTCAAACAATTTTTGTATCTTACATGTATGTCAGAGTTGCTTAAACACGCAAACATATTAAACAATAATTGATTGTGAGTGTGGTGGTAAATATTCTTTAAATCAAGTTTGCGAGCTTGAGGTAAACACCAATCCCATTGTGTTTAACCAGTCGTCGAACAACATATCAAAACTACCGCCAGGCGCAACGCACTGACGCGTTTCGACCTTCCATGGTCATCATCAGAGTAAGACGGCAAACTGACTAGCGAGGATCAAACCGCATTGCATATATATGGAAAGCAAAATTAGATATGCGGCTTTCACCTCTAGTAGTGTTGCATAAATTGTATGTGAATGAAATTATCGGTTGCACAACTTCTATGCAGTCACGAACATTAACTGTTTTAGCTTTCGCCACACACGCATATATATATATATATATATATATATATATATATAATATATATATATATATATATATATAATATATATATATATATATATATATATAGACAGTATAATGAAAAAATAATTTTTTGCGCCGGTGCTGTTAACAATTCTTTAAATCATGTTTGCGTGTTTGAAATAAACATCATTCCCATATTGGTTAACCAGTCGTCGAACAACATAACAAAACTACCGCCAGTCGCACGCATCGACGCGTTTCGACCTTCCATGATCATCATCAGAGCACGACGGCAAACTGACTAGTGATTAAATTAGCAGAAAGGCTGCACAGAGAAAGGAATACAGGCCATCGCGTAAATATACCGATCATGCCTAAAAGGTAATTGAAGATTGTATCTGGAGTACGATGAACAATTTTAATCTTTGCAGCATTTGACAAAGAATGGCTGTTCGGAAATGTTCCAACATGAAATGCGTGTGCCAGGGAATTGTAATCTTCTTGAATTTGATACGCTCGAAGCTACATCGTCTATCACGCTGCCTACGCCTGTCCTCAGAAATGTTCTGCTATAAGACTGGCAGTTGCATTATTGAGAGTGTGAAAATTCGAGTGAGTTTTCTCGTGTACTCTCAGCTAGAGGCTGTTGGGTTAAACGGGTTAATGGAGTTGCGCACCTATGAATTAGACTTTGAGTAAATATTTCTAGAAACAGCATATGAACTTGGTTTTGTGGTACGATACTGATATATATATATATATATATATATATATATATATATATATATATTCATTGTACCCTTCCTGTGTGCAAAAACAAAAAGAAATTTTATCAGATATAAGAAAATTTTCTTTCTCATGGTCTTCTCAAATATCTACTCATGAACATATCTTTATATATAAATTGGAAAGCAAAACAAGATAGAAATATGTGAACAAAGAGAGTGTGAAAAATAGAAACCAATCAAATTGCGTGCGTCACATCCAGTTCAAGCTCAATGCTTGTACGTGCTTCTTCTGCTTACATAAATCCGGCTGCAATTTGTTTATCCATAAGGCTTCGTATGTGGCTAGCTCCCTTTTGTTTTTGCATTTAGTAATTACTTTGAATGCTACGTCTGGAGAACATACGTGCGATGTTTCGATGATGTGTTGCGCAATAGCAGACGTGTATTCACCATTTGATTTAAAACAGGCGTTCAAGTTGCAATGTTCTCTCATTCGAGTAATTAACCGTCTGGTCGATCGGCCTACGTAAGTTGATCGACAACTTGCGCATGTATATTGGTAAATAATATTTGATATCGACATTAACGGCTGTTTCTCTTTGATTGCTGGTAAAGGCAAGTGTGTTACCCTAAATAACACTCGTAGTTTGGCTGCATTAAATGTGCGTGTCAATGCTGCTTCAACTTTCTTTTGTGCCATTCGGGAAACTGCATCTCCCTTAAATGGGATGTTTAGGTAGACGGTTTTCTTTTCTGGCCCATAGTACGTCTGTTTCTGGTTAACTCCCCTTTTAATAATTGATTCAATTAATTGTCTGGGATAGCCATTAGACATTAAATCGTTAATTGCTTTATTATATTCATTTTCTTTAGAATCTTGACTAACCAACCTGTCAATTCTTGAAAAGCAACCACGAACTGTTGATAATTTATAATTGAAATGGCACAAAACTGCTGTAATGCAAATACTGTGCAGACCATGTTGGTTTATGGTAAATTGTTCTGTTTAATTTACCATTAGTTTCTTTCTTTAATAGTACATATAGGAAAGGCAGACAGTCATCTTTCTCGTGCTCTGACGTGAAACCGATATTCTTATGTGCTTTGTTGAAACTTTGAAGCAATGTTCGTGATTGCGACCTGTTTTTAAGTACAAGAAATATATCATCCACTTACCGTATATATTGAGCACATTTACTTATGTCACTCTTTAATGATGTATTTTCTAGGTGTCCTAGAAAAATCTCAGCCAACACTGGAGATAAGGGGCTTCCCATTGCGACACCATCAGTCTGTTTGTAGATGTTTCCATTAAAACGAAATCGTACGTCTTTCGTGCATAATAAGATAAGCTTGCGTAGAGTTTGACCTGGCACCGGCGATGGTAATATATCGTGTTCTACCGCTTTGACTATAAAGTCAATGGTTTCATCAATTGTAACATTTGTAAACAAAGACGTAACATCAAAAGATACCATAATCTTGTTTTTAAAATTTATATCTTGAATTTTGTTTACAAACTCAAACGAATCGGCAACCGAATGATTACCTAGTAGTTTACGTAATGGTTCAAGTAAACGAACTAGCCATTTAGCTAGTGCATGAAACGGAGAATTTACCATTGATAAAATTGGCCTCATAGGACAACCTCTTTTGTGTGTTTTTGGTAATCCGTACATTATTGGTGTAGATGATCCAACTGGCTTGAGCTTCTGTGCAGTGGCCTCATCAATAAAACCGGCATCTGTCAAAATCTTAATTTCATTAATTACTTTGCGCTCCACCTTGTCTATTTCATCTGATTTATCGTCTAGACGTGTGAATTTTGTATTGTCATTTAACACGTTTTCCATCTTTTGTACGTATTCAGATTTGTCCATTATAACTGCGCTCTTTCCTTTATCCGTTATATTTATATGACTTTTGCTATATTTTTCTATTCTGAAAAACGTCATGAAAATGTTTTACTAAGTTAGGTTAAAGTACTGTCAGAGGAAGGCGAGAATAAAAAATGCGACATCTAGCCTGAAAAAGCGCGTTTGTAATTATGTGCTGTTTGCTGTGTTTAAGGTAAGTTAATAAAATAATGCCTTACTGCATTGACAACGAGATCAATCGGTTCAAAAGTATCATAACTGGTTTCCACTGATTGCAGTGTATGTGAAAGACATTTTTGGTTACCGATCTCTATTTGTCTATTTGTCTATTGTGGCGTCATTCGCCAATTCCGTAGCATCAATATTAAATAGAATAGATGTTCAAAATCTGGATGGTTTAAAGCGGCCCAGACAAGGGCCAGTACTACATTAACTGATGTGACGCTATGAATTTGCAAGTACCGGTGTATATGTATGTATCGTTTGTCCTTCACAGAATTTGGCGTTTGTCTAAGCCAAAATCTTTCATCGTAAGCAGGTTGCCTAATCGGTGTTAAACTTTCTTTCATAGTAATAATTTTAATACCAAATGATCTTAGCTTTTTTCCTCCTTTGCATTTTAGAAAGAATAGGATTAGGTAGCCTCTACGCAATTTTGTTCAAACAGTAGAAGAAAATTTGGATTGTCATTATAATTCAATTTGTAAAATATTTAATATAATTGGATTGGCTAGCTTTTTAAAGCCAAGCATGAATACATTGATAAATTTTTCAATTAGTTTATTCTGCTTCAGTCGGTTGCCGGGAAGGAATTAGAGCGCTGCGGAAATTAAAATTGCAGTTAAATGATGAGGCTGGACCCATTCCCCGAATGCAGCCACGTATGCTCTGTTTCTCTTCGTCGTTTTTACTCGTTGAAACGCAGCCACAAGTACTCCCAGAAAGTCAAATGCCCATCAGCCACCTATCCGATTTCCGTATTGATCGTTTACAGCTATCCTAATGTGACAGCGGGCCTATTCGTGGTCATACGAGGGAACGTGGACATAAAACTCCTATTTAGTGTGATTTTAAAACTGGAAGTACAAATCTCGAGCCTGTATCAATTGCATTTAAACATCGAAAAATGTAAATTGAGCAAAAAACAAAGAGTTACATTTTAACCAATCAGAAATGTTGATGAAAATTCAAATATAGAGCAAGCTGGACGAATAAGGCTAATTGAAAGTTCTTTCAATTTAAATAAGTTAAGGTCATTTTTCTATTTACTACTTCATTAGTATTTGCACTTGGATAAACAGGCGTTATACAATTCGACTTTTTGCCCAGAAAAGAATGACATATGATTAAACAAGCACAAACTCGCAAACACTCACACACCCTTAGAAAGGCACACATGAAAACTGAAGTTTAATGGGATAGCCGATCTTTACTATTGATTATTTGGTAAGCCTTAAGTTTGGTAGTCGTACTTGCATAACATAGAGGCAACGCTGAAATGAAAAATAAAAAAATATTTCTGCGGGTGTGAAACTTTAAATATGAAACTTTAAATAAGATACTTTTTTACATGAGCATAATTTAGAGGAATAGAAAAGGCATTTAACAAGAGGTTTCTTTAGAATTCAATTTAACGTAAAAATAATATATATTCTACATTTTAAGCAACATTTCCTAAATTTATTATCATTACATCTACTAATACTGTTCACATTAATTTTAATGCTACTGGTTCTAAAGGACTACTAATTCTACTACCACTAGTTCTGCTAATTCATATTCTAATATTGCTAATAATCATATCACTAATATTGATACAATAACCACTACTGCATCTAGTCCATTAACTTATGCCACTTTAAATGTTCTCCAATTTTGTCACTTATACTACTTAAAGTGTCTTTTTTCCTTCTATTATTAGTACTAGTACTAGATTTACACTACTACTACTACTACTAATACTAGTACTACTACTACTACTACGACTACGACTACGACTACTACTACTACTACTACTACTACTACTACTAATACTATTACTAATACTAATATTACCACTGCAGGTGCTGTTGATAATATTATTAATAATACTACTACTACCACCAACAATACAACTACTATTTTCATCACTCATCTTACTACTACTACTTTCACTACTACTGCGACTACTACTACTACTAGTACTACTATTACTTCTAATGAGAATTTCAATACATACTAATAGATATGCTAATGCTGATAATTTTCTATATTATATTTCATTAGATAATTATAATACTGACATTGTCACAAATAAAAAGAATAATTTTTGAGATAAAATAGAATGATAACTATAAGGAAGCTAATTATTGCAACTTCTGTTAGCCGGCATGGATTGCAAAGACACCTGATTGGGGTCAATTTTAATGGGTTTGCCTTAAAAATGGATATTTGTGCATAATTAAAAGTATGAAATTAAGCGTAAAGATGATACGTTAGGAACGACAAGAATCATTTGTTGAGTTTTACGGCAAAATAAGTAGCAAACCGAATGATATATAAATATCAAAAGAATAATTTTGAATTTATTTTCTTATCTCGATTTAAAAAAAATTGATGTTGTCAGTTCATTGCCTAGCACAGCTAAAATGTGAATCGAATGTTATTAAATTTTATTTAGATATTTACGTCTGCCTTTCGGAATTTTATTTGCCTGTTTTTCTTTTTGTATGCATGTGAGATTTACATTAATTATAAATAATTTTTAAATTTGACGCCTTTATAATGCCAAATTCCTGAAATCCATGAATAACCGTCATATTTTAAAGGAAATTGAAGACTAGTTTTGTGTTCTCTAGGGAAATTAAATTGGGATAGATAAATTGACATATTGCTAAGAGTTGTAAGTTTCGTTAGTAGCATCTTTAGGAAATCTATGCTTTGTGAAAATAAGAAATGAGATATTAATGTTTAAATTATACTTAAAAGAGAGAATTGCAGATATTCTAATATTGTTTTCAAGTAAGATTATTTTTACTTTCAGAGAAATAAACTGGAAAATAATCATGTTTTCATTAATACTCATTTTAAATAGTAATCTCAACTTACGTTTAAAGTACTATGAAACTTAAGGGCCAAACTTTAAGCAGGTGAATTTGTTCCACGCTAAATTAGGACAATAATAAAACGTGTGAGCTAAAGTTTTTTAAAACTTGCGTCGAAGACTTGAGTTGGACATGCTATATTTTCAGGATTTTAATGTTTCTTGTGAATGTAAAATAAATTATCGATTGTGATGTGATAGGTTATGTGTATTTAAGATGTTAAATTTTTTGCAAAAATAAAATAACCTATTTTTATTTTCTAACGCTTTGTTTAAGGGATCGTCATTTATATAAACATATCGGTTTCTATGGATTTTAATTAAAGTAAAACGCAAAAACGACCAAATTATAAAAAGAAGTTGAGTTTCAGTTCTTACCACGTTATAATTTCGAATAGACTGTCGTCTGTTAAAAGGGGTTTAATCCCAAAATAAATTTTAATTTGAATTTATTACTTAACTAATGTTATTTATTTAAAAAAACGCGCCAGTCTAACATGTGAATAAATAACATAAACTAGATGCGCAGTCCAGTTTTTATTTAATTTATTGTTGAACTTTATTGCTTTTATCTCATCTAGTCGATATTATATTTTAATATTTTTATAAAAAGCGCAAAAAACTAATCTGATTTTTGTTTATTTAAACTGAGAGTTTGGATCTGGCAATGTTGAGGAACGAAAATACTGAGGTACATTATGGAAAAAAATTGCAGAAAAAAAAGTTCTAAAAGCTCATTCTATAGCGCATATACTGAACAGGACATATTCTGAAAGGGCTCTCTAAAATTAGAATGGGTATTCTCATCTAATTACTCGTGATCTTCACGCGTGTACCACCGATCAAGTTCCGTTTATGTTACTTTAATGAATTTCTATTTTGGAACCCCAGTGAACAAGAATAAAATATTTTTTTAACAATGAAAATTTAATGTTGAGACTTAATAGCATATATGTATGTAACATGTGTGAATTGGATTAAAGCTTTTGTTATTGCTTACTTTGACATATTATCCATTTCCCATATGGAAGAATCTTTTAGCAAATACGCCATATTTATTTTGCAGATGTTGATTTTATGCTGCATTTGGAGGGCAGGGATAATTTTATATTTTAAGGATAAGCACATGGTTTTTTAAACTCCTGTTTTATAATATAACAGGTGAAGCAATTAATTATCTGATCTATATTTTGACTAACGCAGGATTTTTCTCACTTCCTTATTACAGCGGAAAAATATTTTGAAACTATATTCTGCGTATCTTCTTAAGTCCTCAGGTTTCAACTCAATATAATGACACATTAATAAAGCAAGTAATTGCTCTATTTATATAATTAAGTGAATGATATTATGATTACCGCGAAATTTGATAACTGATATCGTTTAAGCCAGATTGTAAGGACACGTATGAGTAATAGGTGTTCAGAAGCAGTTGCAACTCTTCATTTTGGATGAAGCTTAACATATCATGAAATCCATCATTTCGGTATCATGAACCAACTCGGCAACAATAATTTTAGCACCATGTAAGATTTCCGTACCATAATATTGGTATCGAGTACTGATACAAAAGCCATAGTGTTGGTACACTCGGTATATATATATATATATATATATATATATATATATATATATATATATATATATATATATTTGATAACTGATATCGTTTAAGCCAGATTGTAAGGACACGTATGAGTAATAGGTGTTCAGAAGCAGTTGCAACTCTTCATTTTGGCACCATGTAAGATTTCCGTACCATAATATTGGTATCGAGTACTGATACAAAAGCCATAGTGTTGGTACACTCAGTATATATATATATATATATATATATATATATATATATATATATATATATATATATATATATATATATATATATTTGATAACTGATATCGTTTAAGCCAGATTGTAAGGACACGTATGAGTAATAGGTGTTCAGAAGCAGTTGCAACTCTTCATTTTGGCACCATGTAAGATTTCCGTACCATAATATTGGTATCGAGTACTGATACAAAAGCCATAGTGTTGGTACACTCGGTATATATATATATATATATATATATATATATATATATATATATATATATATATATAATGTATAGTGTCTCATTGTCGAAGAATGTTTGTGAAGTTAGCCTCACTTCTGCAGGTTTGCACATTCATATAGGAGATTGTACCGTCCTACTTTCCCACATTCCTTACTCAAATATATAGTAAGTAAAGGGCGTAATACAGACATATTTTAAAAACATACCCGCCACTCATAAAATAAAGGCATTACACTACAAACCCACTGTATACTCGGTGATATATGAACTAATAAGTCACATTTAGACAAATGCTTGCATTTCAATTCTTTGCAGCCAAAAACTTATTAATATCACGTTATCTTTCAATATGTCATCTTTAAAACGAAATTGTGACAACTGAAATAGATGAATTTTAGAATATAAGACTTTTGAATGAAATGCCGGTGTTCAAAGAGATTGATCTTATTAATAACGATAAAATAAAACTGTTTAAATTAACAGAGCTGTTGTATTTTATGTATAAAATAAGTGTTTTTGAATTCACACTGATAATTACTTTATTTTAATTTGACTAGGCTACAGCTCTAATATAAAAATTTATGGGAGATCGCTTCGTCATAATGTCCCAAATTTCTTGATCCTTATACAGTGCATTTCAGACGTAGTACCGGTTCTTAGTAATGAGTCGATTCTAAGCATAAACCTCATGCGCACCTGAAAACAAAAGTTTTGTGTATTCTAAACATGACATTCTCCTGTTTCTAAACCTACATTCGGTAAAATCGCTTTCTTCTCAGTAATAGAATAATTTTAAAAGAAGGAACTGAAACACAGATGTGCAGTAGTGGCGTACATTCTGTAAAGTGGAATAATATGAAGAGAATTAATTACATTTAATTTCATTATAACAGATGAACAAAGGGTGATTAAAATTTTTCTCGGAAACATACACAAAATACTATTTAATTAAAATATAAATAAACTATTTAAAATAGAATTTTGTCAGCTCTGTACATTAATTCAAATCTTTCATGAACTGCGGACTATAATCGCCGTTAATACACCCTAAATACTAAACGGAATGGCATTATATTACTATAGATTAAAAACAAATATGTTCATTTGGAACTAAAACCATTTTAATTCCAAACCTTATCCACTTTTAAGCAAATATGTGATTAACTCGTACTTTAAGGGCGAAATGTATTGTTGCTGTATTGGGAGTCAAAGATTCTAAACAAGCTCATGAAACAAATACTTATTTAGTTTGGAATTAATGAGAATAATTGAATTAGACCAGGAAATAGAAGGATACAAATTTAAACAAAAAAAAACGGAAAAAAGCAGGTAGCAAAAATTAGCTTTCATGTAAATATCAACGGAAGAACAGTTGGGCAGATATATAAAACAAAAGAAGGAGATATCCAAATCCGCTAGTGGGCTACAAAAATATTAAGAAATGTCAAGCAAATGTGAATATGGATAACCATATGCCAATAAATAATTCAAAATTGTATAGATTGCTGACAGGAATGTACACATTTCCACTGACTTAATATGTATATGAAAAATGACTCTAATAGGATAGAAATACTAAGGACTACTCTGGAAAAAATTATAATAGTTTGTCAGCAACAAATAGGAAGACTAAACTAAACACTACACCAGTCGACAATTTCTAATCATATAAGAATATTTATTAAAGGCAAAATAATTTAGATTCTGACCACGTTATTTACAATGAATTATTTATATGTTAATATAATTATAATCTTGGTAAAAGATAAATATTGAACGGGATACCGAATAAAATTCATCTAACAGACTAATTCCAATTTTAGGCTCAAATTAACGAATAATAATTTTCCCGGGGGTTTTATGCAATGACAAGTTTGTAGATGGCTAGTTTGATCTATAGATGGATAGCGATGAGACAGAGGATCCATCAGAACGAAATTCTGATAGAAAGCAGAAGTTGGCATATAAGACTGGCGACACGGCCGTGGCACACTTCGAAATTTCTGGATGAGTGCCAAAAAGGATAAGAGAATTCTGCTTAATGAATAATATTTTCTACCTTGTGTAATATTTTGCATAGAATGACAAAACATATATATATATATATATATATATATATATATAATATGTCATTGTAAGCTCATGCCGAATATTTCAGCATTTGTGTATCGCACTAAGCATATGCGTTATTAGAAAACGTAATATTTAAAACAAAATGTAAGTTTGATTTAAATATGCACATGATATTTTGTTTGTTTCATTATCATTATGTTATCTGTCGGAATAAACACATAAATATATGATATATGTATGTTGCATCATGTCCATTAATCATTATATGAGTATGTACAATCCTTTAAATAAACACTGGTTTCATATTCATTTTGCAACGCATCAGTATAAGAACTGCCTGCTACCGTCGGGGATTCACTTCACGTTTTATGGTTCAGAGGACAACTGCCTGTTTCCGGTAAAAAGTGTCTTGTATATAACACACGTTATAGAGATTTAATTTGGCTGAAATTGGAGTAGAATTTGCTTCATTTGGACATTAACAAATTCTCCAGCAGGTATATTATATGTACTATCAATGGAAGAATATGATTCCAACAGTATTATTTAAAAAGTTAAATACTGTTTGCTGCGAAGAACTAATATATATGCAAGTATGTATTAGGTGTTGCGAACCTAGTAACAAATACGTTCAGTTGTGACCAGAAGGATAAACCAAAGGCAGCATGAACGGAAAGTATAATCTCATGCACATTCGTTTCGTGCTTACTGGCGACTCATCAGTAGGAGCCGGTATTACGCCCTTTAACCACTATATATTTTGGTCAAGAATGTGGGATAATAGGACGGTACAATCTCCTAGACGAATGTGTAAACCTGCAATAGTGAAGCTAACATCATATGAAGTCTACGACAATGCGACTTCAACGCTAACTCACACTATATAATGTATATACCGAGTCTGCAAAGGATACTAACACTATGGCCATTGTGTTAGTAACCGATGCCAACATTATTGTACCGAAAAGGTTCATGGTACTAACACTATGGTTTCCGAGTCGGTACATGATACCCACCTGATGGATATCAATTTATACTAATGTTCACCGAAATTGAGAATTACAACAATTTCTGAACACTTTTTACCTTAGTAAAACCATACACCCTGGCCTTGATCAATATCATATATATATTATATAAACATATAATTAAGTAATAGAACATTCAATTATGTATATATATATATATATATATATATATATATATATATATTATGTCAATGATCAACGCTCCACAACATAAACCAGCCAAGTTTCTCTGCAAACTACTTGAACCAATACGGAGCATCATAAACGCTAACACTATCAAGGACTCCTTCGAACTAGCAAATGAATTGAACGGGAAGAACATCCTACAGAATAAAATGGTCTCGCTTGACGTCTCATCCTTATTTACAAATCTATATATATATATATATATATATATATATATATATTTATATATAAATTATAATCTTTCTGTTTAATATAAATGTTTTGCTCGGGAAGAAAAATCATAAAGCTATTATGTATTCTGGTCTCAATGTCCGTTGTGTGCCAATCAATGCTAAAATATGATTTATGTAGAAGGAAATCTGTGGAAATATATGTTTCTTGTGGTTTATGATTGATATATTTCATTTGAATAAATAAACGAGAACAAGTCTGCTTTTCAGTTTTACTCGCAAATATTTTCAACAGTCATACGGTATTTGATGGTTAATTGCCTGTTTATTCTTGATTGTGTATTTAGGTGTCTCTCTTTGCGTGCAGGGTCCATTCTTATTGCATAATTATATTATATTTAAGATCTGTTTATTCTTTTTGCTTTTTACCAGACACTCTTGATATAAACACTTATCTCGTTATGTGCGTACATTTGTCAGTCTAAACTGAGCATTGCATAATTTAGTAAAACAATTCATTCAATAGACTGGTTACGTCCTCATTGGGAACTTCTGAGGTTCTGTTCAGAATTTACCACAGGCAGGGCTCGAACCTGGGCACGTCTACTTCGGTACCTGTTGCTCTAACCACGGAAACACCTTGTCGTTGGCCATTACGTGTACGGAAGTCTTTTCCCCACATCATTTAACTGTCTTGTTGCTTTACTCACGGATAATTTTTTCCTACAGGTAACAACGAAGTCTGCGCAGATTTCAGTGTAAACTCAGGCGCTGTTAATAATGAATGTGATACCGTTTATTCGGTTGGTTGCCCGTCTGATTGATTGGCTGTTGATGCCGGTCAGATTTGGGGAAGAGTTGGCCTAGATTCGAAACCACAGTTGACTGGCGTGTGATTCATGGCTAGTTGTGTACACTATCATGGTAATGGAACTTTTGTATTCTCAGGTCATTTACGTGTCGTTTGACATAAATGACATCCTAAAGTCAACTGTAAATTTTTATCTTTCAATTATTCCCATTCTTGGTTATAATTGGATTAAGTGAATTAGAATGTGTCTGCTTTTCAATTTTACTCGTGTCTACTTGCAAGGGCCTATGATAGTTGGTGGTTAATACGTTATTGTTTATGTGTTTTGACTCTGAGCGGGTACGACTTATTATTACGTTGATGCTAATAAATACAGCTTAAATTAAAAAAAATTGATTAGTTCTTGTGCGGTTGATCAAATAAAATATCCAGCCTGGATAAAGTTAAAAGATTGCCAATTGTGTTGCTAATTATTCGCGAATTAAATTGGTCACCAATTATAGCAAGACTATTCTCAATTTTGCAATGTTTTCTTTACCTAAAATATAAAGTGTAATGCTAGACGATTTTAAACATTGTAAAAAATTACTAAAAAGATTAAGTTGCAGTAAAATATTTCAACTATGTGGACTATAAAAACGTCTACATAATTACGACGAGGTAATTAAATATTTCTTAATAACTGCTACTTTGCAACTAGCCTTGAAATTAATAAATAAATCAATTAAATGTGTTATGTCCATTTAAATTTAGCTTCAACTGAAAGTAACTCACATTTGATGCATGGGTTTTATACTGAAATTTTATTCACGACAAATGCCAATTTGATTCTTTAATTTAAGAAAATATTTTAATTAGTTAATCAATCCTTAGTTAGATGGATTGAATAAACTTGGTGCGCACTTGTAATACGCCTCAATTTAGTTTTCTTGCAAAACGAGACGTTAACCAAATTAATGATTTATTATCTTATAAGCGCAATTCTTTGTTGCTTCCGGTGTCAATTTATTCTCGTAATTGCATTCATTTTTGACACATCACATTTCAGACAAATATCTTTGCAATAAATGAGGCATATTAATGAATTTAGCATATGATTTTACATTAACGTTTCTTATCTCGGTTTTGCTGCCAATATTTAATGAAAATTTTATGTTGCCCTCAGACTGAAACTTGATCCAGAGACGTGTGGTTAGTCGACTTAAGATAGGACAATGTTTCATCAAGGGAATAGTAGCAAACTGTATCGATTAGTGGTGTCCTTTAAGAAAACGTTTGCACAAATTGCTCTACAAATCGCCAAATTACAGTAAAAGGTTAATGCAAAAGAAAAGTAATACTGATGCTACAGGATTATTTTCATGTCAGTCATGAGGTATGATGACATACTGGAAGAAGAATTACATTTCATAATAAGTAGTCATTTCCTAAATGCCTTACTGGTCGATCAAATTTTGTCAGTTCCACGTTGGAGTCAAATAAATGCGAAAAAACGTCAATGATAATTTGTGCTACGTTTAAAGTAAAACTATTGATTTTTGTTCGTTTCCGGTCAACAAACATAATTAAAAATTCCTAACACCACCGTCGTAAAGTCCATCCCCTCCTCAACGTGGTACGACGGTGTCAACCATGTCTCGATGGCCGATAGTACATGGGCTAACGGGGCTATGGCGGTGGTGTCACCAGGGCGTGGTGGATTTCCGACCGGCAATCGGATCTCCTAATAAAATACCACATGAGCCCGACGACGGCACCATGACTCGGCGTGTGTTCCCCGCCACAAAAGGGTTCAACAGCCACAGGATTAAATGGACTCCTGGACAGTACCCCGTACTTCCGAATGGCGAATGAGCTTTCAACAGCCACCGGCAACCATGCAACTTACTGCTGCCTTGCAGACTGCGCTTGGATGTGCAAAGGCTAGAGGTGCGTCCTCGATCAAAAAGCCGAGTGGTGAGGGGACACCACTTGTACCAAATTCCCAAGAAGCTCCATGAAATATCAACGGAGCCGGCTTATCCTCCAAAAGTAGTCAGCCGCAGTAAAGTAAAGTAAAAAACACCATCAACATTGTTTGATCAAATGACATATATTTACGATGCAAAATATGGAATTCAATTACATGCTGATTTCCTAAATATCGTGCAGTCAAAAGTCCTATATAATGCAAAATATATACGATAAATTGGAGTAAAAGATTGATCTCTGAGTAACAAAATATTTAATATACTCATTGCGATTCTACCTCAGTCAGTTAGATAATCATCATGCCATAATCCTGACATAGGTATTTAAAAAAATGGAATTATATGTAATTTTGAATGTTTTACTAGTTTCACGTATTAATAACACTACCTTTTTTTAAACATCGAAAGGTAGTACTAATAGTTCTCATTATCATCTCAGTGATCAGTCGTTGTTTGGATTAATAAAGGGAGATTTTGATAAATGTTGCAGCTACATTACTTTTCTAATGGGGGACAAATTCTTTTTTTGAAGAATACTCGGAGACAGAAACACATCACAAATTTTCAATATATTTTACATACACATTCTGATTTGATCCTCATCAGTATGATTTCTGTCTTGCCAAGATTATGAAAAATAAAAGGAATAAAAAATCACTCTTGCGGACAATAAATTGGTTATGCTATGAAGGGCGATTAATGAAATAAAATTAAGGAATGCGCTAACCTTTTCGTATACGGGCCTGTAAAAAAATTACATCTTGTGGTAGAGTTGTTAAAATTTCTGTTTTAAAGTTTTTTGTGAATTTTGCTTATTCGGTTAGGAAAGAAAGCTGTTAATAAAAGCAATTAAACGCAACTATTTTAAATATTTAAAATTCTTGTGCATTGGCATCACTGTGGGACTTTACAAGCCTAGTGCGAAATTGCTTAAATATTCCATCTTGTTCAACTGTCTGACCAATATTGTGATATACAAAATATGTAAAGTTACTACGTGGACCGTTTTCCATATTTAAGTAAAATTAATTACTGTGGTTTATTTCTTCAGTAAAACTGTTTAGAAGACAAAAATTGAAATAAATGTTTCATCTATTTGAAAAATTGTTATTCAAGATTAATTGATTATCTGATTTCTTTTTAGGGAAACTAGAACAGCGCTGTTTTACCAGAAAATTGGAATATTCCGTGTCTGCTTTCAAACGTTTTCAACAATGTACCCTACAGTTGAAAACTTTCTTTTGCGCTGTGCAATCATCAAATGTTTATCCCCTTAATGACAATCGCTGATTTCCGAGTAGGACTTGTAGGTATGCAATAATTCGAATCTGCTTCATTTATAAATTTAAAATGTATATGTATTATTTATTCATGGGTTACAACTGGTTCCGTCATTCTGAAGGCTTCAACGTGCATCATTCACTGAAAATATTGTGATTTGCAAAAGCTTTGTATTGAATACCGGATGATAAGTCGAGAAATACCACTTCGAAACGTTGACAGGCATTCGGAAATCATTAAACTCCAACATTTTAAGTGGATGAAACACGTGTTGAAGCCTTTAGTGACTGGACCAGTCAGAAACCATCACACAAAGCAATGTACAATTCCTGCACCTGGAGATGTAGATGATTCAAATTATAACAGACCTGCATGTTTAATGTCTACATTTTATATCAAAACAAACAGATATTTCAATCAGGAAGCAATCTGGATTGCAAATGGCTTATTTTGAATGTTGTTGCCATGATTTTATTTTTTAATAATATTATGCTTATATATACTTATAAGTCTATTCAGGAGTGATAT
This sequence comes from Eudiplozoon nipponicum, assembly GCA_029291075.1. Lineage (NCBI taxonomy): Eukaryota > Metazoa > Platyhelminthes > Monogenea > Mazocraeidea > Diplozoidae > Eudiplozoon > Eudiplozoon nipponicum. The sequence continues at coordinate 28,927 of JAQBSW010001022.1, read as the reverse complement.
TATTTCAATTTAACTGTATTGCTGTTAGTCTACACATTCGAAGTGTTACTTCAAAGAAAACACATTATATGTAATACAAACCAGGCCTGCTATGAAATCATATTGCTAAAGAATTTCTATTAAGTGGATTCTTCTTCCGCGTTAAAACTAACACGTGTTTAAGATCGCACTGTCAATTTATCCTGCACATGTAACAAAATTTAAGTGGGATTTAAAGAGTAACACTTGCTCCGACTGATAAGTAGCAAGTAAGCACGAAACACGTAAGGGCATGTGATTAAACCTTTTTTGTACGGCTAATTTGGTATATTCTCTTGGGACATTTGAACGAACTTGTTAGTAGTACATACGTCATGTTTTGTTAATTAAATATCCATAAAATTGAAATCATTTAAGTATATGCCGATTGGAACGACTTGAGATATTAACGAGATTATGATAAAATTTTGCGAATTCTGAATGTATATTTGGAAAACAATCTGATCGTATTATTATAATGTGGTTCCAATGGAATAAGACACGTGACTAAGTTTTAAATATGGTTTTATTCAAAGTGATAGATTTATTTTTAGAATATTTTGTTATTAGAAATATAGACATCGAATTCCGCTTAATAAAAAGAAACTAAAGGGTTATTAATTTATTAGAACGTGTACAAATACCAATAATATGCTGAAAAATTATTTAAGTGCAGTTCACAATGTATGTAGAAATGTATCAATTTAGTGAAACGAGAATACTTCCATACATCTATGTCGGATTTCCGAAAAAGTAATACTCCGTAAAATCAAACAAGGGTGTAGTATGGCGATAGAAAAAAACTACCTCACCTAGTAAGATGTTTATCAAATTTACCTTATCTGCCTGAAGTATTTTTAAAAAATAACCAAAATTGAGAGTTGAGAAAACTGTAAACTAAACCGTTTTAACCGTACGCCGAAACTGATTGACTGGAGTTAGGATTTTTTAAAACTCTTGTTATGACGGTTTTCTACAATTCTGTCAAAGAAAGCATATATGGTTTTTTTTAAAATAAAGATAGATCATATCTGCTATCCAGATTAAATTCTAGGTTTTGAGAGTTATTTGACAGCATTTTCATTCAGTTATAAAACCTACCTAAATTCCCTGCTTTCCCGTTATTTGATAATGACTGAGAGTGCCAATTTATCTTTGATGGAATGAAATACTGTGTTGTAAATGAATTTGAATGAAAAATCGTAGTCGAAATAAGACATTAATTTCAACTAATATTTAATGTTATGTCTATGTTATAATGTTTATACCGAACGTAAAATGCTGCAATTTGACACGTTATTAACAATCATGATTTTATAAAAACCACACATTTCAATATTGGAAAATAAAATATTCTACAGTCATTAAAAAGCGGGATTAAATTTGAAAGTTTAGTGATAAATTTGTTCTTCTGTTATGAAAAAGTATTCTATCTAATAATGGTTGCTGAATTGTCGGGGATATTAAAGTATTCATTATAACAAAGTATCTTCAACGATTTTGTTACTTCAAGCAAATTTCTGCGTCTGCTAACAATTAGTCTAATTTGGTATACTTTGAAAAGAATTAAAGAAAAATGAAGATGTTCAATAAAACCTTGTTAGTAGAAATACCTTTTTTTATTTACCATACGACCAAATTTTTTCGTTCAATGTGTTCACATTCGGTTTTACCGGCATTCCAAAAAAATAAAATGGTCATTCGTTGCGCGGGTGGTGATGAAAATTATTTAAATTGGGGTTTCGATCGTGATACAAACACTATTCCCTTTGAATATACATTTGTCAGTATAAAATAAAGAATATATAATATCAATAGGCAATTCATCCAGTACACCGTTTCTTCCTTATCAAGATAGAAGAACCAATTCCATTATAAAAATTGTCATTATTCAAAAATTTTTGGTTAATATGACAAATTTGTGAATATAATGGGAATGAAGTTAATATCAAGATCACAGCCATGATTAAAAAATTCCAAAAATTGGTCAACGCGTGTGAGATTTCATAATTTAAGCTTTCTGTAGATCTTTTAAGATTTTGAATTTGATGTAGAAGAATTATTCGACCAGAATTTAATATTGATTTTGACTATTGATCAAATTAAAGATTAAAATAATGCCATAATATGAGGCATATAAAAGATTATATGGTCACTAACAGTGTAAAATGCTGGCTAAACAAAAAATTCAAAATTTACTTGCATGCAAAATATGCTAGACATCTTTTATAATGTTTCGATTTCATTTGCTATACGACTGAGTAACAAAGCAAGGGATTAGAGTTTATTTCACGTACGCAAACTTGACTCACCAATCAAATTTTTCGATTTCCCGAAATAGACTAAAATATTTTTATATTTACTTTTGTTGTGGTGTTCGACGAATGGTTAAATACAATGGGATTGATGTTTACTCCAAGCTCGCAAACTTGATTTAAAGAATTGATATCACCAAATATTTAATTGTATAATCTATATATCTGTGTGGCGAAAGCTACAAGCAGCTAATGTTCGTGACTGCATAGAAATTGTGCAGCCGACATTTCCAGTCACGTGCAATGCATGCGACACTACTAGAGGTGAGAGCCGCATATCTATTTTTGATTTCCAAATATATGCAATGCGGCTTGATCCTCGCTAGTTAGTTTGCCGACGTGCTCTGATGATGATCATGGAAGGTCGAAACGCGTCAGTGCCTTGCTGCTGGCGGTAGTTTTGTTATGTTGTTCGGCGACTGGTTAAATAATATAGGATTGGTGTTTACTTCAAGCTCGCAAACTTGATTTAATGAATATTTATATATTTTATAACGTGAAATATTCCTCTTCATTTGTTCTAACGTTTAACTTATCTAAAATACATCTTTGCATACAGAAAAGTAAAAATTGTCGAGTAATTTTTTAACATTTTATAATTATTGTGACCTAATTTTACTTTATAATTCCTTATATTTGGTGTTGTTAGGACGAATGGGGACGAATTATTTACCCGAAAACATATTTGAATGTAACTGATAATCCCCAAGGGCTCATTAATATTGCAAAAGTAAAATAGGTCAAAATATCATAAGAACTGCTTGAGTAAAATTTTAGCTAAATTAATTATTATCATTGATTTTTTTGGTAGAGCAACGAGGGCACATTCAAATTTGGTTATTATAAACTTTGAATTATTTTTTTTAATATAAAATTATTGTGGCATATATAGGCCTTATTTTAGTTATGCTTCAAATTTAGTTATACATTCGATTGACGTAAATGTAAATTAGCATTTATTAAGGGACACATTAATTATTACAGCGCATAAACATTTAACTTATTCCTAAGCCATTGATTAAACTTTCAATTTGATATATTTATCAAATACAAAACATACACGTACGCACACATTTACGATAGAAATGCATTTTGTACTGAAATGCGAGCTTTTATCAAATTCGTAGTTCCGTTTTCACTTGCAATGTTAACTTTAGGTATACTAAACACAGCATCAGGTAACAAAGACAGTTCAATCAGTAGACCGGTTACTTTCTTTGCTACCTGATTTAATGCTTAGTTTATGCTGAAAAATCGTGTATGTAAAATAATCTTCCAATTTTGCTTAGAGTCAATTTGATAAATTCGTCAAATTGGCTGGACGCCACTTTACAAATATATGCTCGGAGCTGGCTGATTTCCTGTCGTTGCCAGGCCATTTTAAATCAATTCCTGCGGTAAAGCTGTTAAATGTTGTTCATTAAAAGTAGAACAAAGCAGTCAGAAAAATTATCATACATATACGAAGCTCTTTTTTATTAAACATTAAGCGCCCGGCATAAACAGTCAAAAGTTTCACGAACGCAATATTTTACTTGGCAGACCACGAGCATTCAGGCAAGCAAAAACACCCACAACAAACTGAAAGAAAAGCAGCTGCACAAACAGCATCGCAACCTAATATTAACTGTGACAAAAATTGCACAACAATATGAGCGACCTAACAATAATTGTTTGCGCGGATGGTGGTAACAATTCTTTAAATCAAGTTTGCGAGCTTGAAGTAAACACCAATCCCATTGTATTTAACCAGTCGTCGAACAACATAACAAAGTGCGTTGCGGCTGGCGGTAGTTTTGTTATGTTGTTCGACGACTGGTTAAATGCAATTGGATTGGTGTTTACTTCAAGCTCGCAAACTTGATTTAAAGAATATGAGCGATCAACAGTGTAATCCGCACACAATGCTCTGTTACTATAGGGGCTGAATGAAACTGAAGTACAAGATGAAACTGAAGTCAGCATATGGGGGGGGGGGTGGTCAAAAATTCGTACGTAACAATTGATCAAATCACAATCCATCAGTACAAAAATTATAAGCGCTAAAACATTGCTCTGCAATACTATGAAAATGACCCCTACAAACCAAAAGAAACGCATGCAGACACATACGCATAGGCATTTACAAAAAAAAACCCGAAATGTACTGCAAATAATTCGTACGTAACTACCAAAGAAGCGAACACTTGATCAAATATTAATCTATCAATACAAAAATGATCAGCTCTAAAACATTGCTCTGCAATACTAGAAGAATGATCCGTACAAGCCACAAAAAAATGCACGCAGACACGTAGCCATAGGCATTTAACAAATCCATCTAAAATGTACCTCAAACAAGAAATATGAGTAAGACGGAAAAACAGCCCTTTTTGCCACTCGCCTAATAAAAAGAAAACCCAGATTTTATATCAATTAAAGTGTGTAAAGTGTTGTTGACTATTCTCGAAATAAAATGTCCATTATCCACATTGATACTATTGGTGATTATTCTTCAAAATATAAAAAAATGTATATTTATATTTTGTCAGTACACACTAAACTTTTATTAAAATGGAAAATACTATTCATTAAACAAAATAGTTTGTCCTTACGGAGCATCGAAAAATAGAATTTCCGAGTCCGTGATTTGAACGACGGAGCTTTCGTTCCAATATTCTACAAATCAGCACAAATGATACGGAAGCCATGCATCACATGAAACTTTCATTTGCATAAATGTTAATGTTTTGATTCAGACTTCAATATGGCTATATCCATCTAACAATTAAAACTAGCCCCTCTCAATTTGTCATTCCAGATTGGACAAAAGGCCACCCGATGTGATTATAAATCAAATTTTAATGACAGTTTGCTGTTGTTCTCTGATGACAATCATGGAAGGTCGAAAAGCGTCAGTGCATGCGACTATCGTTAGTTTTGGTATTTTTTTCGACGATTGATAAATACACTGCGATTGATGTTTACTTCAAACTCGCAACCCAACACCCGCACTCTAAATGATTTTTTTAATTAATTTTTTGTGAACTGATAATGGCTGCCGCCAAATGTTGCCAAAATATCTTCCATTACGCAATTTTGCATTCATTTAATCCCTAATCATCATCATCATTTCCAGCCACACAAAAGTCAAATGACTAATGTTTCACTGCCATATAACCATAAGGAGTGAAAAAAGTATATAAGTGAATTTAGATAAATTATTATTGAGATTTACAAGAGAGGGAGAGGGGTAGAGAGAGAAGGAAAACCTTGCTACTATGAGTAAATTTATCAGGATAACTCACAGAAATGAGGCAAACTAAACCTCTCCACAACATCATTATGGCCAAGTTAGCATTCGGGCAAGGCGACATCATCAACACAGCTTCCTTGCGGATTTCACCGTATCACGTCATAAACAAACCGAACCTCGCAGCTAACTTTGCCCTACTAAAAAAAAGAAAGTTACGAAGATGATTCTACTATACATTTGCAACAAGATCGCCACTGAGCTCGATTCGCTGCCATATCGCTATGGGTTTCTAACCAAGAACTGTGATGTGCACGAGGACCCCATCCCGGCAGACAGGTGGATCCTATACTACCCAATTTGGATGTAAGTGACTTTAATTGTTTCTGCCATGTCAAAATCTGCCCACCTTTTTTCTTACGCCGATTTGGTGCTGGTTGAGAGAACAGAGCTCTATTGGGCAATCGGAATGAGGGCATACGCAAAACGTGACCGAGCCAACGAAGTTGATGGAGCCTTATTTGTTTTTCTAACGACGAGCACTTATTGTTAGATCCAAGAATACGTCTACAGATGTCAACGTTAGTTATTCGTTGTTGGTAACCAACATGTGCTATACTTCTCAAACAATGATGATCGAATGCCTGTAAGTCTCAGATCATCAACTCTAAGAGGCCAAGTTTCACTAGCGTATAGTAAGACTGCGCGTACAGATGCATTGTAAACACGACCTTTAAAGCAAAGTGAAATATTCGCGTTTCTCCATAAATGACGAAGGTTCGAGAAAGCTACTCTAGCTTTCACGATCCGTATTCTCACCTCGTCGGACATATTGCCCACGTTATTGATAGAGCTCCCAAGATATGTAAACCTGTCGACTATGTCAAGATCTTCATTCTGCAGTCGCAACGTTGGAGTGGTGGGTGATCCTGTAACAGTATCTTACATTTAGAGGGTGCGAATTTCATACCGAAAGACGGAACAACGTTGGCTAATCTATTTTAGGTGGTCTGGGCAGCATGCTGATTGTCGAATAATAGTACGATATCGTCCGCATAGTCAAGATCGACTAGTTTATCTCCTGGGAGAACTTCAACTCCAGCGTCTGAATGTGTGAGAGAGTGTTGTTCATAATAGCATCGATTACAAAATTAAACAAAAATGGGGAAAGTGGACAACCTTGACGAACACCACTGCTGGTTATAAAGTTATGCGTTAATTCGTTGTAGACCTTAACGCGACCAGAAGTATTTGTGTAGAGAGCTCGTATAATATTAACAAATTTAGTGGGCACACCGCTTTTCGACAAAATATGGAATAAAAAATTGCGATCCACCGAATCAAATGCACCCTTGAAGTCTAGAAAGACGACTATTGTGGGACGGTGATATAAATGTCTCTGTTCGAGAACTTGTCTTAACGTAAAAATATTATCTATACAACCTCGTCCTGCGCGGAATCCGGCCTGTTTTTCTCTTGTTTGTGATTCACGTGTAGCGCTAAGACGACGTACGATAATCGAAGCAAATAACCTTGATACGACCGGAGTCAAACTTATACCACGATGGTTATCGCAAGAATTACGATTGCCTTTTTTGAAGATGGGAATGATGGTCGACTCATTCCAGTCAAGTGGTACGGTTTCCTCATTCCATATAGTATGAAAAAGTTTGGTCAACGCTCCTGAAATTATATCGCCACCATCCTAAAACGATCCCGGCGGCTTTGCGGCGCTTAAGAGATAGGATTGCATCGCGTATTTCTAACTCGGATGGTTCTTCGGGACTAACATTCCACACTGTTGATGCAGACATGCTTTCAGGAATCGGAACTGACGCGGGTGGCCAAGAAAATTGATCTCTAAAGTGTTCAGCCCACCTGTCAAGACGACTTATTTTATCGGTTATTAAATTGTTGTTACTATCATTTATAGTTTCGCTAACTTTTAACTTTCTCGGACCTGTTGTGCGTATAAGTTGGAACAAACAGCGACTGTTACCTGACGCGAAAGCTACTTCCATTTCTTCAGCCTTTCTGCTCCAAAAGTTTTCGAGATCGCCTTTTAGACTGCGCTTAAGTTGGCGTCTTATATTGCGATGGGTATTATTATGAGTCGAGCCAGGTGGAATTTGGCGCCTTATTTCGAGTATCTCCATAGATTTTACAGAGAGCCAGTGATTATTTCTGCGGGGGCCTGCTATATACAGTAGTACCTGCATTGTGCATAGTGGAACTTATCTTGGACCAAAGTATATTCGGATTTTCGCTATTCAGACCAGTTAGATTAGCCTTAAGAATATTTTTTGTCGGATGGACGGTTGTTCGAGTTTGCCTACATCAATTTAGGGTTTATTCTTAATTATTTTCCCGGAAAATTTTAGAGCAAATCTACAACGGATAAGTGCATGGTTCGAGTCGACATAAGTGTTCCAAAAAGAGCGAAAATCCTGGATGCAACCACGCCATCTATAACTAATTGCTACATGATCTATTTGAGTCCACCGTTGTCCGGGTGCTCGAGGACGCCATGTAGCACAACGTTTAACACTACGTCTGAAATTTGTACTTCTTAAATATAATCTATGTTCAGCGCAGCTATCCAAAAGCCGTTCACCATTATCATTGCGAGTCGAGCTTAGAGTGTATCTTCTACCTAAATGAAATTCTGTGTTGCTTAAGCGACCAACTTGAGCATTCATGTCACCCATAACCAGGACTATATCCGAACTTCGTGCTTTACTTAGTAAGGAGCTTAATTCGGAGTAAAAAGCGTCATTGCTTTCTTCTGTGCTGCAATCGGTAGGAGCATATGCAGATACAACGAAGAGGCAACAATGATAACGGTTTTTTGCTTTGATTTTAGTAGATGTATTTAAACGTTCCGCACACAATCGATTATTTAAAGGGATCCATTCAATTAAGCAAGCTTCAGCTGGCGTGCTAAGGGCATTACCAACGCCCCATTTACCGGCTTGAGAGGACTCTGTGGAACCAGATGTTCGAAGCCAATAACGCGTAGATAGGGATGGTGCAACTAGTTCTGTAATACACGTAGGATCCTGTATTCTGGTTTCAGATACACAACATATGTCGATTTCTAATTTATCCAACGTACGAGCAAGAGATTCTTGCTGTCCAAGTTGTTTTAATGTTCGCACATTAAATGCGCCTACGTTAAAGCCTAACTTAGGTTTAATGAATGATCGTCTACAAGAACCATTTTCGATATTTGGCAACCTAGTATTGGGCTCGGTGTTATGATCTAAACCAACCATATTTATAGTATCTAAAAGAGAGTTATTGTAAGATTGAGAAGAGGAAGGGGAAGGAAAGGACGCAGAATCGAATATAGAGTTGGAGTTGCCTGCAGTAGCCTGTTTTCGCTTATCCACCCTGCACGGCTCAGCAGATAAGGCGACCCTTTTTATACTGCGCGACAGCCGATGCAGTATGTAATTATTGTAAGTTGTACTTGCCATGGTTATATGTGGACTGTAAAAGAACACTAGGTCGCCCATTCCTAGTGATGGTTTTCATTCTGAGTTTTCCTTCTCCTAGATAGTCTGCCAACCAAAGCTGATGAGCACTATCTGCCCAGATGCCAGTGTCCAGAGTTTCCTTCAGCAGCCGAAACTTGCCCCTCACGTCTGGAACGCTTGCTCTTATTCCGTCACTACACATTTAACGAAAAGTTACAGTGCAGTTGGACCAAACTCGAGGCTTCACATGAAACGGGATGATGGCTGTCCCTTTAAGGCCCGGCAAGGTTCATGTTACCAATCCCGGGTCGACTAGCTTGAGCCCGCCGGTCGTCAAGCCGGAATTTCTATGGCTACGGGCCAATTCCTAAGGCTACGGGCCAATGCTTAATCGGAAAAAAAATTTGTCTAATGCGAGGAGAATTATTAAACTAAGTTAGGACTTTTGGTAAATCGTAGGAGTTCTGAACGTAACTTCCATTGTCTTTGTGTACAAATGATTTTTGTTGCGTTTATCCAACTGTATCTATTGTGACTCAATAGTTCAGAGTTTCCGCCTGATTCAAATTTAGCCAGCATATTAAAGGATTTTCATGTCATTTTTAATTTATAAATTATACTTTGCTTAAAAAATGTTCGTTGCAGTGTATGCATAAGTGCAAAGCACTATTAATATCTCATATTTTAATTTTCCACGAACATATTCCTTTATTCATAAAGATGAACACGTTTCAAATACACGAATATTCGTAAAGACAGTTAACTGATAAATGTATTTTTCAAATTTGGTTGACAATTCACAATGTAACCAATTAGCCTTTTAGGCAAATGAAGGCAAATAAAATATTAATTTATCAGAATTACCCTGGTAATTATGCAAATTTGTGCAAAATTCCTTTACTATTGCAAATTTATGCCTAAATAGTACAAAAGAGCATTTATTGCTCAAGAGTTATTTACTCATGAATAGATGTGACTTTTATGCTATCAAATGCGACTTTGACGCGTTACCAGTTGTACGTAAAGGGTAATGTGATTATATCAAGCTCGAAACCTTGATTAAATTATTTATTATCACCGCCTACGCAACTAATGTTCGTGTAATTCTATAAATGTTCATTTAAATACCACTTCCCTAGATAGCGTGGAGTATGTTCTATAATGACAGATTAGACATGGTTAGTCGGCACATTATATTTCTGCGGCTTTCGCCAAATGTTTATAGGTTATAAAATTTAAATAAAACCATTGATTGTGCGTGTGGTGTCATATTTCGGCAAAATGTTCGTGATTGCATTGAAATGGTACATCAGACATTTCCAGCCAAGTAAAAGTTATGCGAGACTACTAGAGGTGAGATCAGCATATCTAGTTTATCTTTCCATATGTGTGCATTGCAATTCGATCCTCTCGAGTCAGTTTACTCTCGAGCGTTAATGATGAACATGGAAGGTCGAAACGCGCCAGTACGTGAGTCTGAAAATAATTTTGCTGTGTTGTTCGACGAATGGTTAAACACAATGTGATTGGTGTTTACTCCAAACTCACAAGCGGTATTTTACAACTAACGTTTTGTTGCTTATTGTCCGCTTTATTTAAAAAGCGAACGACTGGAAATAATAGGGAATTGATGCAGGAACAGGTAACGTCGCTTCTGTTTGGGAAGCAGCGCTTAAGTGTCGTATAGTGAACGCAGTAAAAATTCATGATTGCATAAATATGGTTTAAAATGTGTAGTTTTATTATACTAGAATTATTCGAAATCACCTGTTTCTGTACAAATGCTCTCTAACGTCAATCTTGATATAAGCTAATGTGCATAATCAATTCAAGATAGCCTACTCTGTATGTACAACGATCCTGGTTTTTATCCAGAATGTAGAAGGAAGAATTTAGGATCTGCCTTCTTGTTTCTTTGTATATTTTCACCAAATAATTGAGGACTGTTTAGTTTAGCCATGTTTTATGACAATTTTAGGATTATTATACTTTAAATTAGCCAAGATAAAGTAAATGGTGTCAATTACACGGTAAATAATGTATATGCATCTATAATAGATAATGCTAGTTGAAACATGGATCTACAGCATGCAATAGAAATAGTAAATTTTAAGCATTACAAATAGGAATAATATTAATTTAAACAAGTTTTCAGATTTGAAATCAACAGTAATGTAATTTTAACAGGCTATATAGCAAAAAAACTTTCATCTACTATCTGGGTCTTGTTTTACGCAACAAGGTATTACAACCATTTTCTTAATATTTACTCCGAATATTTCGAATTCATGTTTCGGTATCTCTTTTTAATGTTAAGCTCATTTCACAAAGAGTTTCACATTTAATGGGTAGTGGCAAATTTCGTTTAAACGGCTTCATTTGAACTTACTGGTATCTATGTAATAGTGTGTGTTTTATGTGTTCATGCGGACATGTATTGGCACGTGTACATTAATCCGAGAGAAATTACAGTCACCTTATAAAAAATACTGACAATGCAATGGAAGAGAGTATCCTATGATTTGTGTACATGTAAAGTGGAGTACAAATAAGGGAAATGGATGTAAAAAACCTTATTTCGCTAACCAAGGGCAAATTAATTAAACAATTTAATGTCGCGCCAAAAAATCACTTTAGAAACTACCGTCTGACGCATATATGTTTGCACTTCTACAATGCCTGGTGCACATTCGGAAGTTGCCTGTGGGGACTCAAACTGAAATAAATATGTTGTTTTTTAAAATATGAAATGGGACACCCACCAGAATTTGTTTCTTTTAAACGACATAATCCTGAATGTCCAGACATATTGCAGTTGACGTTCCAACAAGATCAAATTTATTAAAGAATAATGATTTTCAAAGAGGCAAACTGGATTTCTTTTTATGATATTATCCACGGTAGATAGACTTCTGTTTTTCTCTTATAATAGCAAAGCAGACGTGCCCAGGTTTGATCCCTGCCCGCGTCAAACACTGGACAGTAGATGAAGAGTTTCCAATAAGTACGAAAGCGGGCGATTGGATGAATTTCGCTTTCTACACTATAAAATGCTCAGTTTATACTGCAAAATATATGTATATAATTGGACTGGTGTTTATATCAATATCGCAACCTTGATTTAAATAAATAATTAATGAAAGACATTTGAAACGGTTCAGTACGTATAACTGATGATAGTTTTCCCGTTTAATGTATAATATAAGCGTTTTTCATAAGCCCGGAAATCTTAATTTATACAAATATTATAACATCTTAGCGGTTACATGAAGAATTCACCGCGAGCAAGACACAAGACAAAATCGCAGGATAATGGTCAGCCTCTAACAAATTTACATCCATAGAACCAAATTTTCATTTATTTAATCGCGGTCTCACAAAGCTTCATTTCGTCATTTTTACCAATAAATATCAAAATTCAAAGAAAAAATATCGAATTAACAAATACCACATATAAACTAAACTAACGTAAACAGTATTTCTTAAAAAATACATTCAGTATAGAGGTTGATTTAGAAACTGTTTTTTGGGGATGTGTTATTTTATTAAATTTTGAATTTCATATGTACTTTAGTGATTAAAACATCATAACTTGTTGTGTGCTAGAAAATATTATTGGATTTTTGGTGTTGGAAATCCTGTAATATACCACGATGTTTTTACGTATAAATGAAATCGTAATTACTGACTAAAGTTGGGCTATTTCCAAAGCTAACTTGATGCAATAAAACAGTGAAAGTGTACTTTCCAATTATATCTTCTTAACTTTGTTATACAATCAAATATATAGCATCACTTAAAATATATAATTTGGTACGATTTTTGGGATAGCATTATTGGGTGATTCCCATTTTGATCATTTTTTTGTTTCCAATTTGACATTTCATTGGAAAATTTAAGAAATACTTTCCCTATTACCTTCACCAGTCAACAGTCTATCACACAAAATATACAATAAATAATAGAATAAATGTTTTAATTTAAATAAAAATTTTCATTTATACTTATAATCTTGTAATTTCATAATAGTTACTGACATTTACTAGATAGCGTCGCGTCGAGTATGTGTGTGTGACAATAAATTCTAAAACTTCAATTATATAAAAAAACATTCATGCGTATGTCAATCTAAGTGAATCTGCAATGTTTGAATGTTTATTACCATTTGCATGCGCCAGAATAATTATTTTCCCCTACAATTTGAAATTACTTAATTAAAGATGACCTTGATGGTGGGGGAGGGGAGAAAATTATTTGAAATACCCTCGCAGTAAGTAATCAGGAATTCAGTGAAATAAAATATCTTAAATATGAAATGAAGTTAAAATAAATGAAGGGTTGACAAATAATTACAAGAATGAAGACTATTCATTGTAAGGTATGGTGGCAAGTAAAATAACACTACACTAACAATGTAAAATTTTTAATAATTTAATAACTTTTCTAAGATTAAGATAAATAATGGATTATATTTCGAAGGATTGTAACAAAAATAATTTATTATCAAGTATTTCATTTATAAATCCATATAAACGCATATTTCAATCCAATATTGTTAATATTTTCCAGAAATATTTTCCGATTTCGATTCATGCAATCATCGTCTAATTCAATTAATTAGTACTACAATCTTATTAAAACTCGGCGACATATCCGTCTCTGTTTCATTTTATAATATCATCATCAAAACTATTTGTGTGCCGGGTCTCCGCAAAGCAACAAGAAATATCAGATCTTGAATAACGTACATACTGACATATAATTCTGTTAATTGAACGCAAGTTTTCACTCACATACATGAAATTACAGTTTTAATGTAATTTTGTAAACTCGTGATATATCTAAGGCTTCATTGCTTTATTTTTTGTAAAAGAGGTTACTGGCCTGGTTAAGTAACTTACTTAAATTGTTTCTTATCTTGTATTTCATTGCTAAAAAATTAACTTTCTTGAAGACCGGTAATAATATGACCTTTCTAACAGAAGAGATACCGAAATAACTATAGAAGGGTTCTGAATTGAACTTTTATATAAATAAAAACATGAGTGACTGCGCGGGTAGTGATACAAATTATTTAAATGAGGGTTGCAAATTTGATATTAGCAAAAATTTAATTATTCATACTTTTATCCCAATATATAGTTAAGCGTTATATAATGCAGAGTGCACTTGAACAATGGATTATTACTTCCTTAGTTGGAACTCCTTAAATACTGTCCTGAATTTACCGTGGACAGGGCTCAAACCGGGGCTCGTCTCCTTCGGATTCTGTGATTCTAACCACTGAGAATTCCTGCTGCGCACTTCACACACTTCTCATTTACATATAAACCCATGTTTATGGTTAGTCCTTCCTTCACGTGGAGCCCATTTTGAACCTATTTTGATCCAAAGTTTCAACCAAAAACATTAAACATTTCATTATAGAACAGACATCGCGCTAATACAAAAAGTGGCATTGAAATGAAAAATTATCTAATTAAAACAATGATTGACTGCGCGGGCGTTGATAAAAATATTTTAATCCATGTTATGAGTCTGAAAAAAGCAAAAAACCACTTTATATATGTAGTAACGACAAGTTATCTATCAAATGAGTGTAGAGAATTCTGCTGTGGACGGTGCTTGAACCGGTGAGCAGTTATTTTGTGTTCTGTGAATATATACTTTGACCCACTCTACCGCACTCAAGACACTAAAAGTTATACCGCAATTTCTGTTTTCTTGTGTAGTCTTTCCTTTGTATGTAGCCTTAGTGGCAATTGTTTACCCTCAAGTTCCAATTAAACATCCTTTATCTCTACTTATAGAAACAAAACGACTAAACGGGGAAGTATCACTGAATTGAAGATTTATATAATTAAATAATTATTGATTTTGTATTGGAAAAAAAAAACAAGTAAGTATATAACTGATAATATACTTTTGTGCGCGTCAGTGCAACGAACTGAATAAAGTGACAGAATCAAAAGCAGTGATGCTCCGATTCGAGCTTCGTCCGCAGGACCATTTCTCGCTGTATTGAACGAGCTTCCAATAAAGTAGAAACCGGTCTACTAAGTGAACTGCATTGGCTACCTTATACTGTTTCTAGATATATATATATATATAAATATATATAAATATAAATATCTATGCATATATATATATATAATGGGATTGACATTTACCTCAAGCTCAAAACATCCATTTAAATAATTGTTCTCAGCACTGATTCAATCAAAGTTTTTTAATGATAAATTGATTGTTTTTGTTTAAATTATGGTAACTTAAATCTGGGATATTCTTCTGAAATTATAACGTTGTGTGGATATTCTGAGCATATAGAATATGTTTTTTTTCATATTTAAGTTTTTGTCTTTTCGTTCGTTTAAATTGCTTTTTTCCGCGCATCTAGAAAACACGAATGAATACATACGTTTTATTCAAATTTTCACATACCTGAAATGAAACGTCCGTTATCGATTAACAGCAGGCTACGTCCATAATTTAGAATAGAAATTTGGAAATGCTACTTTCTTCGTAACAGATGCGGAGTCGATATGAGCACTCAGAATACACTTTTCCATTATATTATTCTAATTTTCGGGAAAATCATTCCAATTGGTTGCTGTACAGCATTAGTAAAGTTGGCAGATTTATATTTTTACTTGTGTTCGACATGAATGACCAGATATTACTTTCCCCTAATATTGATTGACAACATTTTGGCCAAATTTATTGTACTTATAAATATTTCCTATAATATGACAAAATATAAGGGACGTTGTTTTCATCTCACCGATATGAGTCATTAAACACGAAACTTAATATAGTTTTATATTTCCACTTCGATCACATTAACCGTCAGTGCTTGTAGGAAAGTACGTTTCCAAATATATGAATCATATTTTTCCAAATATGAATTTACACTCTTTTGTTTAATTTTATGCAATTTTTAAACCTAGGTGTAAGTTAACCGTAGGGGAGACATCGGGCGTTGTTTTATACCAATATTGTTTAATTAAGCGAAACACGCCAAATTTTTCTAAATAGTTTAAACTTAGAGACTAAATTTATACCGAACAAAGCCTTCTTCCCCTGGCTTTGACTGTTTTGGTAAATTCTGACTCAAAAACAAAGTGTGTCATAACACATATAGACAATTTTTTGGCGTTCTCAGCAAACTTCGACTGCTTTCATAAAATAGCATTTTGAAATTATTTTCAGAATTTGTTGCATAAAACATGACATTTACTCAGTTAATAACACAAGAGTTCTCTTCATAACAAACGGCCACATCCGCGCAAGTTCGTTTTGAATTTATCAAAAAAAGAATAATACCACTAATTGAGAATAAGTTTGAAATGAATAGAAATAGAATTTTATTCAGTTCTTCATTATTAACCAGAAAAATAATAAATATTGGAGTCATTAAACGTCAGTTTAAGGCCGAGGTTTGTCCACATCTGCGAACAAAATCGAATTTGGTAATAGGCGACGAAATCTATTTCGCGTTATTTGCACCCCTGACATCTGTAAGAGAAATGCTCAGTTGGCCAGAACATGTTATGGTGTCAAAAAACAAAAATTACGCTTTTTTTCGTTATCTACTGTGAAAGAATAAATCTCAAGTTGACTGTTGGATTTCGCATATTCAATTATCAATTGAAATTCAAGAAGAAGAAGCAACGCAAAAGAACCATGAAAGCCATGTTGGCTAGAATATTATTTTTGATAAGCAGAACACAAAAAACGAGGGAAGGAACGACATAAGCGGCTGGATAATATACTTCAGCAAATTAACCAAATCAGAATGTCCGTTAAAACCGGTCGCGTTGAAGATAAATAAACCAACGCACGAATTGGACAAATGGTTGGCTAACATATTACAGCCGATAAAAAAGCTTTACCATAGTAAAATCTTAGAGAAACTTTGGAATTCACCCAAATCGTAGAAGATTTAACATTTAGAATCCCTTCAACCTGATCTTTGTGTGTTAGTTCATCATTCATTAATGAGACTTAGAATGGATAGATTGATTTCGCGTACCTGTATAGGTGTCAGTATGTCACAAATTTTAAACTGAGTAAATCGCAGGTAGAATAATTACTTCAGATGTTTGGTTTTGGTATGCAATTCATTTTCGAAGGTCAATTAAAAATGCAATTGTAGAATTTTGGGTTTGGTTCTGGTCTAGCTTCACTTATGATTGAAGTAATAATGTTCATATTAATATAAACTAGTTGAGAGCTATTGAGTAGGGTGAAACCTTACAGAATTTATCTGATGATACATTTTGTTATACGATTTGAGTGTAATTTTTGACGTTATGTTAAATAATTACAATATATAAATTCGAAAATTACACTTTCCGTTTTAAAATGAACATTACAAAAAATATTGTTATTTTTCTGTTTGCAGTTGCAACTCAAATCTGTCGGCACATCGATCTGATAAAACTTCTGCAATAAGACATGGACAACGCAATACGTTTACTTCCCAAGTTACAGCGTTTTGAAGTGAAAATATCTTTGGTTTCAACACTGTGCAAGAGAGTATTGCGTATTTAATTGATTAGCTTTATTGCACCCAGTGAATAATATCTTAATAATTAGATTTTGCCCGCTACAATTTTGACCTGAGCACATATTGTTTGTGAATAATTACACAACAGATAACAAACCTGTGTACATTTACCAAAGGTATAATGGTGTGGAATCAACTGCGAAGGCATGGTTTCGTTCTGTATGGCTTGTCATATAACAGATTTGATATCAGCATAGAGCAAATATTACCCACCTAGCTTAAAAAAATAAATGCTACTGCAGCATGTATCTAATTTTATCTGCAATAAGGTTCATATACAGGGAAATTTCAAAATGCTTGTAGTAGCCATTGCTGAACTTGAGATTGAAAAATAAACCACAACTTGTCAGGTAAAAATTTTACAGGCAAACGTGTTTAATATCGCGTTTATTTAAAGAAAAGTTTGCAAACATGTTACCATATTGAAAACTGTGAATGTATAGGCAATATTTTCGTTTATGAGAATTACCTTGAGCCGTTCTTAACACAACGCGCAATGATGATTATATAATCTTCATATATTTGAATTTTCTGGACCCGTCTTTTTGTAATTTGTTTTTATATCACGTCAGAATTCATTGACGTTTTCAGTTTGAGCAGGAAATTTGTTAACATTATTTTTAACACGCTTACATAAATTATTTTTTATATTTTTGAATTAATTACTAGAAATCAATTTCAATTTAAAAAAAATATGTACTTAATTTTTTATCATGCCAATATTGTCGATTGAGATATTTCTTACTCGACAAACCAAGAATGTATTCATTGTTAATTTCACCTCTTTTCAATTTTTGTTTTACTAGAAAGAGATATGCAAAAGAAAACAATGAGGTTTATTATTCTTGCTGTTCTAAAGGCTGAATTAACAGTATTTCAGCCTTTATGGTTAAACGAACACGTTATTAGTACGGATATTATGACGAAACTGTTGTCTAATCGTTGACTGGTTTTTCAAACTAATATACTTTGACGTAAGTCTCATGATCAACGACCGTATTTTGTCAATAACGTCAGCCAGATAGGGACAAAATATCAAAAATTAATTTCCCAATATTATATATTTAATTTTTAATGGTTTAAAATAATTGTAGTATTCGATTTTTTGTTTTGAATATTTAGTTGCAAAATTATTTAATCATAGTTTGGTTAAATATGATAGTTGTTTTAATGTCCGTTAAGTTAACATTTGTTTACTTCAGCTGAGAAAAAAGGTGAAACTATTGCCTAAACGTAGCACACCTGGATGTGATGTGGTATAATCTTGTGTTTATTTTGTGTTTATTTGGTAAGTCTCGCAAAAGTTGAAAACATTTTTGTTATATTTTTAAATGTTTATAAATCTATAATAGCCATAGTGTTAGTTTTGCTTTATTTTCTAGATTATATTTGAATGTTGTTTGTAAATATAAGCATTGATTTTTCCATGGATTTTCTTACGTAATTTACAGGCTTGTTATGAGATCACTCGATTATATTTTTATCATTGCTTTTATTTATAGAAAAAAACACATTGAATTATAAAGGCAGTTTATCTCGTTTGAATTGATCATTATTTCTTGATATAATAATTGACACAAATTCAAATTTGCATTTATATTTGAAATGGTTTCCATTTTACAGTATGTTCATTCTTGTCGGATCTTCCATTCACGTGCTAAACTGCATTTGTACTTGCATATTAATTAGACCGGTTATAAGTACTTAACAATGCTTAAATAAGAACTACCTTCTTTGCTGTTAAATTCATTCAGGCGTCTATTTGTTGGCTATGATTTAGATTAATGTATTATCAACTTTTTTGCCATTTTATTCTGGTATTTTGCAAGTCTGTTCCTTCGCTGAATTTCTATATTGAAGATAATTGTTCTAATTTAATTTTTATTCGGTAAGGTTGAACATTTGATGATGGTGTTCCGATGGACAGTTTGGGCTGGCTGGAAATTGCGAATTTTTTCTCAATTAGAAGATTAATAGCCATTTGAATAACATATATTATAATTCTAGCTTTTGTATGTTCAGATTCTTCATGTCAAAATGCAAGGAAATTGAAGCGGTATAATTCAGCGAGTATATTTAGAAATGGCTAATTCTATTCAAGTCAGTATTAGGTGTTGCGAAACTAGTAACAAATTAGTTCAATTATACCCACAAGTATAAACCAAAGACAGCATGAACGGAAAGTATAATCTCATGCACATTCGTTTCGTGGTTACTGGCGACTCGTCAGTAAGACCCGGTATTACGCTCTTTACCCACTATATATTTGGGTGAGGATGTCGGAAAATAGGACGGTACAATCTCCAAGAGTAAGTGTGTAAACCTGCATAGTGAAGCTAACATCATATAAAGTCTCGACAATGCGAATTCAACGCTAACTCATTCAATATTATATATACCGAGTCTGTAAAGTATACTTACACATTATGGTACCGAAAAGGTACATTGTAATAACACTATGTTTGCCGAGTCGATACATGGTACCATCATGATAGATATCAATTTATGCTATAGTTCACGGAAATTAAGAATTCAAACTTTTTCTGTACACCTGTTACTCCTATAAATCCGTACAGTCTGGCTTTGATCGATATCAGTTATCCCATTTCGCGATAAGCATGACATCATTCAATTCAATATATAACAGTTAAATACTGTTTGTTGCGGAGAACAAATATGTATACAAGTATGTATTAGGTGTTGCGAACCTAGTAACAAATTAGTTCAGTTGTGACCAGAAGGATAAACCAAAGGGAGCATGAACGGAGAGTATAATCTCATGCACATTCGTTTCGTGCTTACTGGCGACTCATCAGTAGGAGCAGGTATTACGCCCTTTCCAACTATATATTTGGGTCCGGAACGTGGAATAATAGGAGAGTACAATCTCTAGACAAATGTGTAAACCTGCAGTAGTGAAGCCAACATTATATAAAGTCTCGACAATGCGACTTCAACGCTAATTCTTCTGTATATATATATATATATATATATATATATATATATATATATATATATAGGTATATATATCGAGTCTGTAAGTGATAATAACAATATGGCTATTGTGTGTTTATGTTCATTTGATTCAAAACGCAAATCAAGTTATTTCGATTAATCCAGTGTCCTACAAGTATTTTACCTCTAGCAACGTTTATCGTAGAAATTGATTTAAAAATGCTTGGCACCGATCATATATTTAAGAGGGTGCGGCTAGACCATTTGAAAATTTTTTGAATTATACACTAAGAAAAATCCGACAAATTACTTTATATATATATATAACTGAAGCGTTTTATATAAAAAAACAAGCACGAGTCCTACACATTCAAAATATTTACCAAAAGTATATTTTTTTGACTGGCCAACAATCACAAAACCCAAAAACAAATAAATAGCATCCGAGCTGGCCCGAACACCCACTAGACCAGTTTCAACATTCAATCGATTAGATTAGCAAAAAACTGAAGAAGAAAAATCATGTGCACAAACGGCATTACTACCATCGTTTAGAGCGAAAGAACTTTCACAAGAATATGAGCATTCAACAATGCAACCCGTACAACCTGCGCAGTTACCTTGGGGAAAGAAAAAAAATGATGTACAAGGCGACACGAACGACAGCATTTGAGGAAAAACATCCGTACACGTAACAGTCAACAAAGCAAACGGTTGGTTAGAACTCAAAGGTTCATACAATTTACATCTAAGATACTTAACAGTAAAAATAAATATGTTTTGCCATATATATATATATATATATATATATATATATATATATATATATATATATATATATATATATATATATATATATATATTATATGTGTGTGCATAAATACTGGGCGTATGCATTTATTACTGTTCCATTTGAGGATGAGTTGCATAATGAAAAAAATTTTAAAATGATATTTGGAAAACATATGTTAAAGAGGCGTATATTTTTGCAGTTTTAATATTTCTTTTTCTCTATAGAAATTTACCGTAGATAGGCCAGGATAGATCAATTATTTTATTGATTTTCTTATTATTTATTTCAGCAGCTGATTATTTTAGGATGAGTTGCATAGAGAAAAAATTGTAAAATGATATTTGCAAAACATATGTAAAAGAGGCGTATATTTTTACAATTTTAATAATTCGTTTTTTCCTATAAAAAATTGCCGTAGATAGGCCAGGATAGATTATTTATTTTACTGATTCTCTTATTATTTATTTATTATTTTCAGAAATATTGTAGCTTTAAATTAGCACCTAAACTATAAAGATTATTCACAAGGTCTTTGATTTTTGAATTTTGTTTTGCTCAGTGAATTCAATTTAATAGATGATAAACCCTTATTTGCTTCATATATAATACAGTTTATTGGCTAAAATTTCAAATGAAATTTTTTTCATTTACTATTCCAATTTCTTATTTGTAGTAATAAGTTAAATTATTCTTTGCGGCTTTTATGTTCTTGCTTTAATTGCTCAACTAAAACTTTTAAAGTATTGGTATATTTAGATCGGGAAAAATATCGTTGTCCTTTATTGATTTCTACTATATATTTTTTTTCTCTTCAATTATATACCTCCTGGGTTTTCATTTTATTATGAGGGTGGCGACAAATATGACTCGATTTAACCTCCCTATATTGTTTGGGCTGATTAGTAAGTGTGTATGCGAATGTGTCTGTGTGTGCCTGTTTGCATGAAAAGGTCTTTCTCGTTTTTATTGCAAAATAATGTCTCGGATCTGGTCATTCTTGTTAATCAAATGTTCGCATAGTTGACTGTTACGTGTAGTCTTTCGTTTCCCCTTTTTCCGCAAAATTGTTTTCTCCACCTGGTTACAGCGCAGGTACTGATTGCTGTGTTGAATGCTCATATTGTTTGGAAATTTCTGTCTCCGTATGCGAAGCTGTTTTTTCCCTACAGTTTGTTGCCAATCCGATCAAATGATTGGTGAGTCTGGTCGAAGTAGTATTTTATCTTGTCAGGATGCTAGTAAATTATTGTTAGGTTCTGTGATCCGTGGCCAGTGGATTAGAATCTCATGTTGATGAACCTTCGAATATTTAGGCAAAGTGTTTGTTGTTTTACATAAAGGGTTTCTTAAATGTATAAAGATATTTCTGATTTTGCTTTACGTATAATGGAGAATTTGGCTATATATATAAAAAGGTTGCGTTTACTAACATGTTATTTTGATTAAAGACACGATACGTAACAAAATATGCATGAATTAGTCAATGCGTAAAGAGAATTTGCTCACGGAGTTGTACAATAATTACCACGAAAAAGTGCTTTCACAGTAATACTTAGTGGATAAATTAAAAAAAGAAATAGTTCCTTTCAAGTTTAACGATAATTATTTTAAGGTGTTTGTTAAAATTTGAACTTATCTGTGGAATATTTATTATAAGTTTTCATTTGTGGCAGATTTGCTATTCTGACATTTCTTTATATTTGTTTATTGGACAGTATACAATTATCAATACACATGTTCTTGGTATCGACTTGTTGACAATAAAATTTAAATTATTAAATTGTTATTATTAGTATTATTATTATTACAATAGAGACAAAAACTGCTTTATCCAATAATTTGATATTATTATTCTACAACTTATATTATACTTGTAAATAACGGTAAATTCTTTTCAATATATTAATTAAATAAATACGCAGAGTTAATTTATGCAGCTAATTTCAATTTAATTTAAATTCAAAATCGAATAAAATGTTCTTATGAAATAAGTAACATCGAACCTATTTCTATATATATATATATATATATATATTATATATATATATATATATTTCCAATGTTGACAGACTTAAGTTTAAACGTAATTTGTCTTTCGTGCCTTACTCATCTTCTTAATTTATGATCTGAAAAGTTTAGGTTTGTTCATTTGTCAATCATTGTGATTAATTTTTTTACAAGAAAATATGGTTTTGGAAATATATAAAAAATCAGCACAATAATTTTATCAATTTAATAAAGCAAATTTTGTTGACAATCTGAATTAGGCACGTATGACATAAACTAACTAAAATTAAATAGTAGAAACAATTTCAAAAAACTTTACAGACTAAGAGGACAATACTTATTTCCTGTCTTAAAAATCAATTATTTATTTTAGGTAAATAACAATAAAATGCTTAGAAAAGAAGTTATATTAGATAAAAAGTCTAATTCATTTGTACAGTTTTCCATAAAGATAAACAACGTATGCAGAATTAATTTTCACTGATATCTAAGAGATTGAGTAAGAGAGAATAAATTTCATTTTGTATTTTATTTATGGTTGTTTGCATCATTGCCACGAGTTATTGTGATTAATTGAGTGTTCGTTTGTGAGTAGGTGTTTCCTTTCTCGGTGGTGATAGGAGTTGTTAATTTTGGATACATAAAATATGGTTACTTTTCTAATGATAAATTCTGTTAAACTTAGGATTCGCCTATCTGGTTTCTGACTGTCAAAAGTTAACTTAATTTATCTCTTTGAAGTAAACGATGAGATGCTTTGATTAGTGCTTTATAGTTGTAAACGCTTTAAAAATGGTACAGTTTTGTGTCCTTAAAAAGTTATAATGCTTGGAAATATATCGCTTTTTATCATTTTAATTGTAATACATCAAGTTGATTTCGTTCGCTGGTGGGTCTGGTCTAATATATATATATATATATATATATATATATATATATATATATATATATACATATATATATATATATATATATATAGTATATATATACATACATATATATGTATGTTTGTATAATTCAAAAGTTTTAGACATTAGATTTATGCTGGAATAAAGAATTTTTAAATGTTGAATGTAAGTAATGTGTTATGTCTATTTACTTAGACATTAACATCTGTAAAAATTTTGATTACAAGTATAAGGAAATATGTAATGCTTTTGCAAATTTATCTCCACAAAACTGAATGCATAACAAGAGAAATATTAGTAATTCAAATTGTAAAAATTTGAATTACTCTAAATCTCATACCTTTCCTTTTGATTACATTTCGAAATACCCGTCAATTTTTTTAGAAATATAAAAATTGAATAAAATTGTTGATTCTGTGGGTAAAGATTTCGAAATGCGATACATTGTTTCTTATATTTCATCTTAATCCGTTCTGACACTTCAAACTGTTTGCTGACTAATATATTGCATTATGGAATAACAGCTAAGCAAATATTTTAATTTCCGTAAACTTTGTGCAGTTAGATATGTAATTTTTAATTTTGCTTCGAATGACCAAATATCTTAAATATATTTTTCTTTCAAATTTAATGAAGCTTCTTTACATTGAACAATACGAAGAAACTTCATGGAAAATGAAAGAAAATAAATTTAGATATGTTAATATTGCTGCTGGTTTTCACTTGAAATTGATTTATTCTTAGTTGCATTTCAATCGAAAATAAACAAGTATATGTTTCCCCGATTATATGTTACACATGGAAGTCGAACAAATTTACTTAAAAACATAATACGCGCTATTAAATATAATAAATGAAATTCGAAAACATTTCAAATGTATCGAATTTGCTAAGAACCGCTGATTTATTAATAAAGATTTTTAAAGTATTCAAACATTAAATTATCAATAAAAACATTTTCATAATGTAGGAGTATTGGAGAAGGAATCACAAAACTGATTAATGCGGTAGCTAAATCAGACTGAGGTAAACGTAATGATACAGAAATTCACACAAGTTTACTTACCTAAATCAAGATTGCGATGTTCATATAAATATCTGACCCATTATGTGCATATATTTGTCGGGATCGAGTAATATAGATGAGACAATTCATCCAGTAGTCCGGTTTCGTCCATATTTGGAACTCTGTCCAGAACTGTACTGTCCAGAAATTGCCGCGGACAGGTCTCGAAACTCGAAAGGTCTGTATCAGAATCCGCTGCTCTAAAAAGTAAGCCACCCTACCGAAATGGTTAGAGCAACAGAACCTCAAGCAGACGTGTGCAGTTTCGAGCTGTGTCCGTTGCAAATTTCGGACGCTATGAGAAGAATTCCCAATAAGGTAGAAACCGGTCTTCTGGATGAATTGCATGATACTTTGTTCATATCGAAAATTCAGGTGTTCATATTAAAATCGCAACCTTGATTTAAGTAAATGTCATCAACGTCCGTCCAACACATGTTTGTTTAATTACTCATATAAATTATAAGTAGATAATAAACGTCATAGACAAATATTTCTGAATCCGGATAGAAAAAATTTAACATGTAATCCCGTTTATAATAAACGTAGCTTGCTTGGATGAGAAATCCAATATTCAATATCTCTGCATTTACATAGTGTATCGATGGAGTTTGATAATTTTGAATAATATATTTTGATAAAAGTTACAGCTCGAAGAAAACAGCCTAAATGAGCCTGACCAAATCAAAAATGCAGATTACATGGTTGAAGAAATGGATTTTGCATTAAAACACGAATATAATGTTTACTTTTAAATTATACGATTGAAAGTTTTTTAATGAAAAAAATTAATTCATAAATTAGAGTTTGAAAAATTCGCACTGAAAAGAATAAAGTCAGAGAAAATGTAGCTTTTGTTCGAATGATATACACTTATTATTTATACGATAAAGACCGGATTAGTTCTGAATTTACAAGATTGAAATAAATGTGTTACGAATTGGTTATTATTAAAACTATCCTGATGACAGTTTATTTAGATACTTGTTGCAGAGACTCAAAAACTTTATATCGTGCACATGAAAAATAAAATCCTTTATTCATAGAAAATAAATAAGACATTATATGAAATTGCAAATTGGAAAAAAAGGAAATAAACATAAATGAGCTTTCTATCTAATTAGCTAACCCGTTTGTTTTAGTTTGTGCTATCACACTTATAATTTATTAAAGCCTTTAAACATGTAGCAGAATTATGCATTTTTATATAGACAATTTTAAATTAAAAGTAAATAATATGTAGATTAAAATACTTGAATTGAAGCAATGTATGGGGTATTATGTAAATAAATTCAAAAAAATTCATTTATGATAAAATTAATTGAGATATTATCGTACTAGAATTGGATCCTTTTTTGTAACAGCCTGAAGCGTTTTACATTAACACGATTTAGCGTAAAAATTAAATCAGTCTAATTGCAGTAATTATTTCCAAAAATCTGCCTAGAGACAAACGTTAGTACAGTTGGCTAATAAGTGCAGACTTATTTGCACAAATTGGTAATATCATTAATGCCATTTTGTCTACAATTGCCATAAATTATTGATTTCAGTAACAAAAATCTATATTTATTACGCGTTTAATTTTATTTTAATACTCTTTGCCATAATTTTCGGCAATAACGACATATCTATTTTATTGAGGCTTTCAATTTCGTTATCGACAGTTTGCACAAACACCAGCTGATTATGGTATATATTGGGACATTTAGCCAAATAAGCAAGCTTACTTATACAATTTTATGCATGCTTTTATCACAGAAGTACAGTTTTATATCAGCGGACATCAATTTGGACTTTGGAAATGAGTCTAGTCAAAGTGTATGGGTAATGAAGCATGGCAAGCGTTACCTGTGAATCATATGAAGTATGCAATAAATATAAAAGTACGCACTAAAACAAACCAACAGTATTTACCTTGAAGTGGAGATAAGTATGGGTAAATTTTGATGTTCGAAATAATTAATGGATTTGCTAATGGTATAAAATGATGAAGGTAAATTAAATACTACGAAAAATTAGGCAGTTATTAGAACAAAGATTAAATTAAATAATTTTATTTCTAGAAATTTAAAAATATTGATGATAAAAATTACTGACGAACTTAAAATTAATTAAAATATATATAAGCATAAATAGTTAAATAATTAAATTCATAATTTAAATATATATATATATATATATATATATACATATACATATATATATATATATATATATATATAAATATATATATATATATATATATATATATGCGTTCATGCATATCCAAAATAGAATAATTTATCGTTTTCATCTGGAATAATGTTAATTTATAAGACTTCCTACAGAGAACTGTTACACTAGCAAATCCATAAACCCTGGCTTTAATCGATATCAGTTATCACTGAGTCACCAGTAAGCACGAAACGAATGTGTACGAGATTATACTTTCCATTAATGCTGTTTTTGGTTTGTCCTTTTGGCGATATTTGAACTAATTTGTTACTAGATGCGCAACACCTAATACAAAACTGCATATATATTAGTTGTGTGCCACAAAAAGTATCTATCCTACAGTTAGTTTATTTACGAATGAAATCCATTTGTCCATTGGACACAACTGTTTGTAAATGTACATATATTAGGTTCTGAGCATCAAAGTATAATAGGATTTATATTACAAACGTCTAGATAGATTAAGTATCATGCCAACTACAGAATTGCAATCCTGTCGTCGTTCATATAAATGTTGTGCAAGGCATTGAAATCTAAAAGATTATATGATTCAATCACCATAACACTCGGAATTGTTAAAACTAACATGTTTTTATGCGAATCATTTTTCTTTAGCAACCATATATGTTTAAATCATAAAATTTAATAAAGTTGCAGATATATTTTGTACAATAAAAGCGAGTGAGACGCTTTTGGCGTATAAACCATCCAAAACTTTTAAAGTGCAACCAACTTTTAGAGACTTAAGGCCTGCAAAGTTCAAGGAAAACATTTAGTTTTTAAAATGAACAATTTTTAAATATGAAAAACATATTGAATAGTGATTTTAACGCGATATATTCAAATTTTGAAGCCAATTTTTGTGTGTATTTGAAAGTAAAATAGCATTTCAGGTAACCAGTAGAACAACGGAGGAAACTGCCACTACATCAAAAGTACTGATGCGTTTCGATCCCATACGACCGTTAAATAAACCGATGAATTCCTGAGAATCTAGTCCCGACGCGGCACACATAAAAAAATATTTTTTGCCGTTTAATTCAATATAATATGACAATAAAAATGGAAAGCTTTGTGCCGTCTCAGTAAAGATGGAACAGAGAACTAAATGTAGCTTTAAATTATATTTGCAGTAATACTTCCTAAGTTTCCTGTATGAGCGCGTACATTGATACGCCTTTAAGCATGAGGGTATAAACTTGTTTGCAATTATCACAGAGAAATTCCATTCGTTCCTCCAGGATCGCTTTTGATCTTTTATATTTAAAAATGCGAAAAATCATCCAAATTATTTTAACAAAATAATAGCTCTACTCCGAATGAAAGCGCTAGAAAAACATATTTGACTGCAAACTAAAAGTCACCTTA